>JAYJMB010041325.1:0-26021 GCA_036873735.1 Pouteria campechiana
AAAAAATAAACCCCCCCCCCCCCCCCCCCCCCCACCACCACCACACACACACACACATAGTGTGACCATGAGTTGGATGCAGCGGAGCAGCCTTGTTAGGGCTTGGGCAAGAGTTGGATCTCAGGTCGCATCGCTCGCTTGTTTTAAGTGACTTGGTTACTTGTTTAATTTTAATTGGGCAGCTTGGCCCATCTATTCTCTCTATTTTCATATCCTCAGTTCTAGCCTTAATCTTATTTTTTTTAAGATTAGATTAAAATTTTCATTAAAATTAGATTAACTTTCAATATGAATGTCTGATTTTTTTAAATTCTTATAAGATAATAATTTATTTTAGATTCGGCATAAAATATTAAATTATAATAACTTAAATAAACAAAAAATTGAAAATAAGTGAAAGCTAGGCTTCTATTTAATTAAATATATTTAAATATAAATATTTGATGCATATGACGTTTCGATGAATTAATCAACTTGGTTTTCTATTAAAACTTAAGCATTTTTTGTGATTAAATTTCATGTTGGCTTGGAAGTTAAATTAAGTTTTATCTTGGTTAATTTTTTTAAGATTTATTTTAAGCTTGGACTTAAAGCCTAACTAAAATTCAAATTATAATGAGGGTAATCTGCATAATGCCCCATTGATAAAGTCAAACTTTGACCAGATATTTAAAAAAACAAAATTACCTCTTCAATGACCAATTTTGGCTAAAATTTGTAAGGCATCTTAGTTAGGGCCATGTAAAGATGCCTTTAGATTATGTTTTACCCAATATTGATGGATGATAGATCAATTCATAAAGATAAACCTCTATAAGCAAATGTCCTTAAATAGTTAAACTTTTATCAAGCTTTGCAGCCCGCCATAAAATATTTAGGTCTATTAAAGGGTATCCTTAAATTATGCATGACCAAATCTTGATAGTTAGTGAATTAAATTAGCTTAATAAATTCTACTTTAAATATTTTCATACTAAAAGTATATTACACATAAAGAGTATAATGATAATTTTTTTCTTATTAGAAATGTTAAATGGATCTTTAGCAAATATTTTTAGTTAAGGAATCATTATGCAATTTTAAAAGTTACAAAGAAGGATATGCAAAAAGAATTAAGATAAGTAGGCCAAATACAAATTACCCTAGTTATTATTAAGGAAGTAATTTGAGTAAGATATGTGCTAGCCAAATTAGGACCAAACTGATTTAAAGCATACAAGTTCCCTTTTAATTATATATATGGTAATTTCGTTTCTAAGATAGGGGTACTTAAAAAGCAAATCAAAATATAGATCTAAACTAATTTTTTGTTTATTTTCCCATGTCTAGTTATCATCTAAAAATTATAATTCTAAACTAATTTTCTATTTATACCTCCATGTCTAGTTCTCATCTAACTAGACAGAATTGAAAAGTTCATTTAAAAAGCTTATATCTTACATATTTTTTATAATTTTGAGTAACATAAAATATATATTTACTTTTCTTTTAATTAATTTTTTAGATTACTTACTTTCTAATGTGCTGTAACTAAATCTAAAATTAATTTGTTTTGATCAAAACCAAATCAACCCGATCTTGAAAAAAATATGATAAGATAACCTTGAAGGCTAGGACCAAACAAGTTTGGAAATAGTGTAACTTAGGATTTTTAAAAAATAGGATAGGGGTGTACTAATCAACCCGAGTAGCATGCAACACTTTATTCACTTTAAAAATAGGATTTTTAAAAAAATGATAATTTTTTATATGTTTAATTATCATTAATTTATTAATTTTAACTTTATTTACTTTAAGGGTAAACTCTCTCTCTCATGAGTTCGTTCTCATTCCATCTCCTTCCATTTTATGCCAATCTATTTTACAATAAGGCCCTTTAGGTGCTCCTCACCTACGGGGGTAATAGTGCTGCATGCAACACAACCCTGCATAGTACTCCCACTGACAATTAGTGAGTGAGGTCATGCAAAATCATGCATTTGACAATTAGTGATATTGGCATGACAACATATTGTTGTCGCTAATCAGTGGGCATAATGAATAAATATTTGACCTAAGATTCACGATAACCTCGACATCCGAAAAATTAAGGATTATTTACTTGGGAACCCACTATCTATTTTAAATGGAATTCCGAAAATTATGCCATAGCCTATTGTCATAATCAGGTGCTATTGTTGGATGTTGATTTGTCGAGATCAATTTGGTTATAATCAATAAGTTTTAATTTCATCACTTATCATTCAAAAACAAAAAGATGTAATTTCTTTTGCATGCAAGAGTTGGTTCAATGGAAAAGATATTCTTCACATGAAAGTGGCGTAAACAAGCAGTTCAGCACCCATCACCTTATAAACTCTTGCTGCCCTTTCACAGAAGGATGTTTTTATTTTTTTATGTTCCCCCTTTTCATAATAATCCTCTTCTACGGTCTATTTTCCTTTTAAAAATAAATAAAAGATAAAAAAATTCGAACCACTCTTCACCTATACCTCTCTTTACGCATGCAAAGATTCACTTGAGATAATTTTCAAAGACCTTTCATAAGCTTCTTTCTAAGATAAGAGAGCTTAAACTAGACCTTTTTCTAGTTATAGTATAACAGAATAGGAGGGCATTTTTGAAAATTTTAAAATAAATAATTTCTGTGTTTACTTGGAATATTTTTTGTTTTATATAAATACTAATGATATATTAAATCTATAGCAAAATATGGAATCCAAATATAGTTTTAATATTTTTAAATAATTTAAAATTTTAGTAATTTTTTAACGAGCTTTTATAGACTTTAATAGACTTATAAAAGTTCATTAAAGCTTTAAAAAAATAATCAACTTTAATAAAAAGCTATCGAAAAGGACTGTAATGGCCGCTGTTAGACTTTAGCAAAAGTTTTTAGAGTCCATCAAAATCCATAAAAGCTGAGCTTGAAAGAATTTGCTTTTCTGAATTTTAATAAGCAGTAGTAAAAGTTAATAAAAAATGATAATTTGTTTTATGATCAAATCATTTATAACCTTAGATTTGCAATATGATAGTGATTGAATGGACAGTGAAATAAAGATGACTCCTTTAAATCTTTTTACAGTTGGGGATGTGGGTGGTAACAAGGAAAAAAGTGAAAATTTTATTTTTATCCATTTTTACATACGTTTTGTCATGAATTGATATTTTAATTATCTAGCAATCCTCATTTCTTATTTTTATCTATATTTTAAATCCTTATTTTGTATTTTTTTCATAAAAATTCATATTTATTTTATCCTTATCTATTTTATTTTTAATCATTACTTTATACTACATTACATCACCCCTTTTTTTCCTTCTATATTCTTTTTTTTATTCTCAAAATTCATCCTTACCATCATTCATTGTTGCTATTGACTACATATTAAAAGGGATTTTTTTATAGAGATATTACAAATGAGCTCTTTATGGTTTCATATAAGCTCCTACCTTCAAAATTTTTAAGAAGTCTCCAAGCTTTAAAAATCTTGCAAACTAGTCTAAAAGAAAATTTTAGGCGCACACCCGGATTTATCTGAAATTTAACAACAAGACTTGTCAATAAAAATTTTCCACATAGATCCATTCATTTCCCAAAATCACAATGACGATGGTGAGTAATAGAAAATTAGCAACAACCCTGCTATTTTGTAAAATTTGCAATCCAAACCTGAGATTTTCAAAATTTGCAAACTATCTCCATTCTTTAGATTTCTAAGGATGACTCCATTTTCTATAATTTTATAGGAAAAAAATGCCACCTCAAAAATAAATGAAAAAGCCCAATTTGAAATCAAATCAATGGAGAAGTCTTATTCGTCTTCTGATAAATTGCTTGAAGACTCTTATTGCTATTTTCCCCCGTGCTTTTTAAATGCAGATTATTGTTATTATATATGTTCATTTAAAATATCCAAAAGAGAGACATGTAGAAGATCAAATTCATGCCAGAGAGAAATTCCATACCATGCAGGTCAATAAGGTATTCATGATCTTGATATTTGAATGGTTTGCACAGCGTTATTTTAAATGTTCCGACATGAGTGAAGGTAAAATGTAATATTGTGGAAGTTTAAGGCTAACCTCAGTTGTATGTGACTTATGGTGTAACTAGAATTTATGATCATTTTCTCATTCGTAATTGGTTGAATTGAAACTTAAAAGCAATTTTAAGAGAAAGGCTTAAGTCACTCAGTGGCTGCACAAATTTCATTAGAGAATTTCACAAATTGCCATAAAATTGTCAAAGTGTAGAAAAATGTTTGGGATAATATCATGGCTTGATGATGGAACACAACATGTGAATGATAACTGGTGAACAAGCTGAGAAATGTTATGAAGGTTTAAGGTGAGAGAACTGATGTACTTCAGAGAACTGATGTGCATGTAACTGATGCATGTCGACGGGAAACCACGTTGAAAAAGAATATGCCAACGAGATATAATCCTTTAATACTGTTTAGCAAGTATGTCATGCTCCAGTACCAAATTCAGCAGCTTCCATATCTAACTAGGCCAAAACATGAACAAGTTAGATGAATGAGTGACATAAATCCCGAGGAGTACGTTTTAAGAAAGACAGAAAGATTGACTTCGGGCATAGCCTTCAATCCAATATATTTTATGCACTTAAGGAGAATTTAGCTAGTAGGTTACTCCAAGGAAATCTATAATTGATATTATAGACTGAATATGTATGAAACCTATGGATGGATCAAATCAATATTTGGTGTTGCAGAGAATTTTTTTGAAAACGAGTACGCATGTCAGAATCAAAAGAATACTGTCCTCTGAATGCAGCTGTTCAACCATCGAACACAATAAAACATAAGATTAGAGAAAAAAATATGGATACGACGATGATGTAACTGAATTGCCTGATCCTGTGAAAATGAATTATGGAACCCCTCAAAAGGTTAGGGATGCTAATTCATCACTCAAATTATAGAAATTTGTTCCATATTCAATAAAATTTTCTTAAGGAATTGAATGTACCTATCATCACATTGATCAAAAAAACGAAAAACAAGGATTTCTGAACTGGGTGTCTGGAGAGTTTTGTTTACTTTTTTTTTTTCTTTTTTTTAAAGATTCCAAACACTAAGAGATCTTATCTCAAATAGTAGTGATCTGAAGAGAGACAAGGCATCATTTCTTCTAGAGGTATTGCTTGTAATGGTCCCATTCAAGTGGTAACTCAAGAGGGGGGAAGTGGATTTTGGCCAAATAAAAGTTGTAGTGCTGAAAATAGAGAAATAAATCACACAACACATAAATAATAATATTTTTATAGTGGTTCGGCTCAATCTAGTACCTACTTCACTCTCTAAGTTAGCTTTTTTTTATTGTACTCAGGTTTCACTAACACCGATTAATTTTTTTGAGCTTACCAACAAACTCTTGCAACCATTGGTTGTTAAGATTATTAACAAAATTTTACAAAGGTTGGTTTCTAAGATCACCAACAAACTTATAAACCGTTGGTTTCCAAAATCACTAACTCGTACAGACAGCAAGTCAGAAAACTTGTTGTAAAAAACTCATACAAAGAAAGATTTGTACAAGAATGTGCCTCTACTTAAGCTGAATGTACAAAGATCAAGTGCAAGAATAATAAATGAATCAGAAGTTTAAAGTTAATGATATCAAACTCCAGAAGGTTGCTGATGATTGAGCTTTTAATACTAATCAACTTTTTGCGTAGTAGAGATGAATATTTTGGAAGAAAACTTGACTTGAGAGTAATTGTTCATTAATGCTCTTTCTTACTTCAATTGCTAACTTGCTAACCTTAGATCGTCCCCTTTTAACTTCTTATATACTGGGATTCAAAATTTATTCATTAAAGAGGATAGTCTCTATTAAATGCAATCAAATGTTTAAGTTTCTGACCATTGAGTAAGTTTGTGCGACTTTAGAATGTTTAAAGCAAGAGCTTAAGGACTTCTGAAATGATGGAGAATGTTGTAAGTGCGCTTCTTTGGAACTTTTGAAGTTGTCATTGTTTTAGATGTTGTTGTTGCTTAAGAATCTCGGAACTTCTAAAGTGTCGTACTTGTTTGTTCCTTGCGACCAACTTAAAACAGCTTCTTCTGAAATGTTTGTTCCTTGCAACCAACTTAAACTAGCTTCTTCTAAAACGTTTCAACATGCCTGTAGTTAAAACTTTAGAATGTCTTAACTTATATGAATACTTAGCCATGTATCCTTGAACTTCAACACTTCTTAAATTTGCCTGGGAATGTCTGAAGCAATATCTTCAGTATGTTTGATGCTTGCATTTGTGACATTTGAAGTTCTGGACTTAGCCAATTTCAAACGCTTCTTGAATATACTTCAGCACATCTGAAATAAATCTTTAGACGTCTAAAATGACATTATTCTTCTGGTGTCATGGCTTCATGCTTCAACTCATCTGAGATGCATTATATACTTTAACACCATACTTCAACACGTATGAAGCTTGGGTTTGATGCCAAACACACCCTTCAACTGTAGATTGACCTTGGAAGCTTGGGTCATGCATCTGAAATAGTTCTGGAGCTACTTAAGACTTTGATTTTGTGTTTGTAGCCTTCTTGCTTTTAGACTTTTTGAACTTCTACATATCTTGAGTTTGTTCCTTATGGTTTCAAACTTGTCTTAGTATATCTAAAATCCTTTTATTAGTTTAGAGTTTTCTTCCATTGAGCATTTACTAATAGTAATGGATTTCGTCTCTGATATGGTCTTAAATACACTATTCACACATTTGAAGTTACTTCACTTAAACTATTTCACTAACTAATTACTACACACTGGAGAAAGTAATTATCAATAGCTTAAATTTTTACTTATATATTTGCTAATCATCAAAACTTAGCTATTTAAACACATTCATAATCAAAATCAAGCCGAGTAAGGGATTTGGCTCAACAGCAACATGTAAATGGGGAATGTTCCTACTATTTAGGGACTGGATGAGTTTTTGGATTGTTCAAATGCAATATATATATATATATATATATATATATATATATATCTGTGTGTGTGTGTGTGTGTGTGTCCAAATGCAAGGCACTGGATGAGTGTTTGGATTGTTCATGTAGTACCAATATGATTAATGGATGCTGGGAATATGTTCCCAAAATGGTGTTTGACCTTAAGAATGAAGAAAGCCATTTGTGAATCTCTTTCCTAAAAGAGTTATAGATCAAGTGGTTTTGCTAAATATGATAGTAGACTCATTTAGAACAAGTGATCTGTTGGGCTAGGTTGTTTAAAAATAGTGCTTGAACTTGTTTTTTGGGCCATTCACTTTGTTCATTTATTCTTGACATCATTAATCAACACACAGGATCATCAGGTTAAGGTGATTTTCACTGTACATCATTCCCGTTAGTTCACTAATAATAAATGTCCAGATCAATCTTAGGTGTTCCACTTTATTAGAAAAGGTTGGGGACATTGCTGTATGAGTATGGAAAATTAGATATAAAAGAGCCAGCGAACAGGCAGTTAACAAGCTGAACAGTTCAACTTGAAAAACGGATTTCATTCAGAAGATTTTGTTTGGACCGTTTAATTGATGAGTCCCAGGAATGACTAGTGTATGCAAATCAATGCACAAAATTCCCATTTCACTAGAGATTTGCAATACATTTTGTGAACGTGACGTAAGCAGACGTGAATATGATGAGTTGTATCCTCTGCGCATGCAATACCTTTGATGATGGAAATATTTGGAATCGTCAAGTGCATGATTTCAACACAATGGATTAAAATTTTTGGGCTTCACGCAAGCTAGCAAGAGGCTACTGATCAAGTGAATAGTATGGATGTCGGAGGATAGAATAATCTGTGTGAATGGAAATCATGCCAATGACCGATCACATCTCATCTAAATGAGTTCTAAAAGACAAAGAGAAGCAAATGGTGGGTTGAAGTTATCTGAAAATGTGGGCCACGAAATGAAGTAATATAAGTGGGCAGAAGGCTCATGACAAGAGGGATTTCTGTAAATCAACACTTGAAATTTACTAGCGCCGTCTGTATGCCTATCTCCAATGACAGGCGTAGTCAAGCTTATCAAGGGGGGAGGTAGCGTAGTCAAGCCAGGCGCGTAGACAGCGTTTTCTGTCCCCAGCAAGAGCGGAAATCTCTCTTCCTCCACGGTGTGCAAATCAATGCTACAGCGGAAAAGTAATCCACATATCCAAAGCACTGCAACAAATAAACAGAAACTGTAGATGGCAAGGGAGCCTGACTACGCGACCCATGGGCGTAGTTGAAAGGAAAAGTCATCCACAGGGCGCGTAGTCAAGCATGGAGGCCTGAACCCGCTGCCAGGTTGCGTAGACAAGCTTCTTCAGGGGTTGCGTAGTCAACTTCTACCTTCAACTACACACACGGTAGCGTAATTAGGGCTCCAATGATGTGTGTAGTCAGAAGCTCCATCTTTCCACCTAGGCTTGCAGTTGGACTCTTCAGCAACGAGTGTAGGTAAGCTTCTCTAGCAAGTAGCGTAGGCAAGGTAGAAACTGCCATCTTCCTAGCTAGCGCAGACACCGTGCAATTTATGTGCTGAAGGCTGCTGTGCGCTCAATCAACCCATTTTTCCAACTGAGAGCGCGTAAGCAAAGGCAATTTCAAGCAGGCCGCCAGGTTGAAGTGCAAACAGTAGACTACGTGCGTAGGTGAAGTTAAACCAATCAGAAGCAAGCATGGGAGGAGGCGTAATTGGAAGCCAGCTTGAAGGGGTGCAATTGAGCATTGCAGAAACGTGGAATGCTTATAAACGCAGCCATCAGAAATAAATGAGTGGACGGTATTTTGAACTACTGAACATGCCAAACAAATGGTATATCGTGTGCTCCAGACGGTCAGAAAATCTAACATGTTGATCCTACAAAGGTTGGAATTAACACAGCATGTCGGTGGTGCAATCCAAAGAATAACAAAACACACCTCTAATTTACACCAATCGCAAGGGATTTGTTGAAATCAAATTTGAACTCAAATTGACGGTTCAGATCATGGAAAAAGGGGGTGGGGTCCAATCAAAATATTCACCAAAGCCATTGAAGTGATTAAAGCTGGAATGGATGGTCAAGAAAATTCAACGCTACTTAAAATGATTCCAAGCTAAAGAATTTCATTAAGATGGAGCCCATGCGGATTCATGGAATATTTTCAATCTCATATAAAAAAAAATTCCCAAATGAGATGAAATTAAGTTGAGATCGAAGATAATCATCTAATGTCCAAATGATTATTATTAAGTGTTTTGACAATTGAAATAGTATTTTCAATTATATCAAAATTATTGGAAAAAGTATATCAAAACACTTAAAATGAGTCAACTAGGTTAAGCGCAATCAAAGGCAAAACTCCTGACACAACTCTCGAGGAGTACAGTCATGGCAAAATTTCTTGACAATACTCCGAAGGAGCACAGTCATGACAAAATCTCCTGACACCGCTCCCAAGGAGCATATTCAAAGGCAAATCTCTGACACCACTCTCAAAGAGCATAGACAAAGTTAAAAGTTCTTGACACCGCTCCTAAGGAGCATAGTTAAAGTCAAAACTCCTGACGTGATTCCCAATGAGCATAGTCAAAGGCTGACACCACTCCCAAAGAGCACAATCAAAGACAAAACTCTTTACACTGCTCCCAAAAATCATAGTAAAAGGCAAAACTTTTCAACACCACTCCCAAGGAGAGTAGTCAAAGGCAAAACTCCTAACACTACTCCCAATGAGCATAATCAAAGGCAAAAGTTCTTGACATCTCTCCCAAGGAGCGTAGTCAAAGGCAAATCCCTGACACTACTCTCAAGGAGTGAAGTCAATGATAAAAGTTTCTGACACTGCTCCTAAGGAGTGCAGTCAAAGGCAAATCCCTGACACCACTCCCAAGGAGCGCATTTAAAGGCAAAAGTTCCTAACACTACTCCCAAGGAGCACAGTCAAAGGCAAATCCTTGAGCATAGTTGGGAATTTTATAAGTTTTACCCAAAAAGCATAGTTGAAAATTTTACAATCCACCCCCAAAGAGCAGAGTCAAGCCCTGGGAGCATATAGGTACCCCTTCATTTGCTCATTTGAGAAATATAAAATTTCTTCTAGATTGAAGCTTTGAGGGCTCTTCAAGAGGCAACTACCTTTCTTGATGCTAGAGACTTTTAACTTACTGAATATTTCTATTGGTGCTTGAGGGCATTCTACCATAGCTTCACCATAATATACACATGGGTCCCACCCTAGCTGTGGTAATGGTAGGTCCCACACAATTATAACAGGTAACAAAATGCTGCTAGTTTAAATAATTAAAACATAATTAAATTATTTAAACTTTAAGTAAACCCTAAAAATAGCAGAGTTGGCTTGGAAATGCCTCCATAAATTAGGAAAATAATGACATATTCCTTACTCATCATTTTAAATTAATTAGGAACTATCATTAGCACTAATTATTATTATTGCTAATTGTAATCAGGCTTAATTAACTCAAAGTGTAATGAAACTTAACTCATGCAATTTGACTCTAGGATCTCTCATAGGTTAATAGCAGAGATCGCCCATTTTCAGTTTTTTATGGGATATTGAAAAATACCACTTATCCATTCGTTTAAAAAAAGTCTAATGTTAGGACTGAGTCATAACTCACTAAGTCAAACCTTAGCAAACACTACTCACCCAATTATACAAAAGCTTAAGTCTAGGACTGGGTCACTAAGTTACGACTCATTGGGTTAAACCTTAGCAAACACCACTCACCAAATCATTCAAAAGCCTAAGTTTATGACCGGACCACTATGTCATATCTTAGTGACTCGGCAAGTTATGACTTACCAAGTCAAACCTTATTAAAAACCACTTCAAATGACCAAACAACTAGTCAACCTAGCCTACTCTTCTTAAGTTTCTCATAAATAGTTGAGAGAGTCGAGCTAAATCCACTTATCATGGTCTCACTCTTCTTAAGCTTCTTATGGACAATTAAGAGAGCTGACTAAACTCAATCATCCTAATCTCATTCTTCTTAAGCTTTTTATGGGCTATTGAGAGAGTCGAGCTAAACCCAGTCATCTCGGTCTCACTCTTTTTAAGCTTCTCATGGGTAATTGAGAGAGCTGACTAAAATTAAGTTATCTTTGTCTTATTCTTCCTAAGCTTCTCATGAATAATTGAGAGAGTCGATCAAAATCTAGTCAACCTAACCTACTTTTACTAAGTTTCTCATAGGCAGTTGAGAAAACTATGTTAAATCCAGTCATCCCGGTCCCACTCTTCCTAGGCTTGTCGTCGGCAATTGAGATAGCTGAATTAAACCTAGTCAACCTGGTCCCACTCTTCCTAAGTTTCTCATAAGCAATTGAAAGAGTCGAGTTAAATCTAGTTATCCTGATCCTACTCTTCCTAAATTTATCATGAGTAATTGAGAGAGTCGAGCTAAACCCTGTCAACCTAATCTTACTTTTCTTAAGCTTCTCGTGGGCAATTGAGAGAGCCGACCTAAACTCAATCCTCCCGATCGCACTCTTTCTAAGCTTGTCATGGGCAGAGAAAGTTGAGCTAAACCCAGTCAACATGGCCGCACTCTTTCTAAGTTTCTCATGGGCAATTGAGAGAGCCGAGTTAAACCCAGTCAACTTGGTCCCACTCTTCTTAAACATCTCTTGGGAAATGAGAGAGCCGAGCTAAAATCAGTCATCCTGGTTCCACTTTTTCTAAGTTTTTAATGGGCAATTGAGAAAGCCAAGCTAAACTTAGTTTACCTGGTCCCACTCTTTCTAAGTTTCTCATGGGCAATGTGAGAGAGCTAAGCTAAACTCAATCATCCTGGTCCCACTCTTTCTAAGCTTCTTATGGGCAATTTAGAAAGCCGAGTTAAACCCAGTCAACCTGACCCACTCTTCCTAAGCTTCTTATGGTTAATGTGAGAGAGCTGAACACTCATTTTCTTTTAGTCTCTTTTAGATGTAAACAAGATAGAGATTACCCCGTCTTAAATTCTTTCGAGATTTACCAATTGAGTCACAAACCACCTATTATTTATATAGTTTCTTACAGTTTAAATAACAAAAATTACCTGATCTTAATTTCATATGGGACAAAATAATTGAATCAAAATACTCATTCTTTAGGTTAACCTAGTCTAGAACTGTGTCATTCTCTCCGCCCATTGGCTTGAGATGATTTTTAAAATATCAAGACATCACAATGTGCTCGACGATCCCAAAGATAACACATTTATTTGTGTGTGTGTGTGTGTGAGAGAGAGAGAGAGAGAGAGAGTGTGTGTGTGTGTGTGTGTGTGTGTGTTTATTTTGGGGTCTCTAAGATGCATTGTACTTTTCCTTTTAATCAAGAGTTTTCTCCCATTGTGGAGATGTAATTAAAACCACTTGTAGTCTAAGATGTGAATATGCAATTTTTTGATGTATACACATACAAGTGTAATTAATTAAGGACATCAATATAAAAATAAAAATTCTTTGAGTCATTCCAATATGACCAACTTATTATGACTTTTTTATAAACATTACAACTATTTGCTACTAATGCCTATTGTTTGCTTTATCAATTATTGAAGATATATCGGTGGCCTAGAAAAAAGATATTATTGCTTTTATCAGAGATAATATTATTTTTAATGAGAAATTTTATTAGAAAAATAAAAATATTAAAACTTTGAGAAACAGAATAAAATTCCATGATAAATTAAGATACATATAAATGTACATTTTACTTTAAATTCCAAATTTAATGACTAATAAAGGTATATAAATAATTTCACTATCATCATATATAAATTATATACATATTTATTAAATATATGTGAGTTGGGCTGGCAGGGTGCAAGGGGAGTTAGAAGGTAATTTCTGAAAAAGTGATATTATCTCCAATATTATCAATAAACCGGAGGTCAATTACAGATAACATCAGTAATATCTTCCATATGATCATTAAAATCTAGAATAAATAAAAATGTCATTTACTATAAGATAATTTGTTGGTCACCTCCGAAAAGATGTCATTAGAGGTAATATTGGTAAAGCAAACACTACTAATGACTTGCTTTTTATTTTACAGTTAATTCCCATAAGAGAAGGTACGGGAATACAAAGTGACATTTCTTGGATGGATCCAGGACACCATGAAGTTGGCAAAATGGGTAAAGATCCATTGCCTTTTATTTTAAAAAAGAATCTGGTTATTATTATTATTATTATTATTTTACTTAAAGGATGGGATACCAGTTGGGGTAGGTTTACACTGGCTTAAGAGTTCCACTGTTGAAGGTGAAAATCAATACCTTTTTTAGGGTCTATTTAACCTAGCGGTGAAATTTTAGTTGTTGAGAAAAGCGTTTTTATTAATAGAGCTTTTACAAAAAGTATTGTTAGTGAAAAATTGTCTAGTATTTGGATTTATCATTTAAAAAGTATTTTCAATCTTATAAATTTTTTAGCTATAAAGTGCTAAAAGTGCTTTTGGATGAGTAAATTACCAAAATGGACGTATAAGAATACTTTCAATAAAATTAGTTTCAATTCTTTTTAATTAATAAAATAAGGCATGTGTTAGAATCTATCATAATAATAAATATAAAATAGATGATTTTTATTTAAATTTAAAAAATAAGGCTTATTTCTTCATAATAAATTTATTTTTTTACTATAATATTTCTGAAAAAAAATATTAATGACCCATTTGGCCTAAATATGTAAATAAAAATTTTAAAAATTATTTTTAGATGATATGACTTGATTAAGTTATAAATTTTTAGTTTAAATCTATGAAAAAAATATGATATTAAGTTATAATATTTATATATGTATATATATTAAATTTTATTTATTTATCAAGATGTATATATTATATATATTTTTATTATATATTCTTATATATCATCATAGCATAATAAATACATATTATATTATATATAATATATATTGTATATTTTATAATATATTTTATATAAAATAAATATTTTTACTAAATATATATTATATATTTCATTCACGTATTTACAATAAGTATATAATATACACATGTGTTCTTGTACATGTTTTGATGAAGTTCTAAATGTGATGGTTATTCAACTTTGTACAAGACGTAAATATTAAAAAGGGTGTTTTAGACTTTAACTTTGGAAACACAAAAGCTTGAAACCAAAAGCACCGAATTGGTGCTTCTACCAAAACATGCATGTTCAGCTTTTGCGGTGCCAAGAAGTGCCTTTGAATGTTCAGCTTTTGCGGTGCCAAGAAGTGCCTTTGAATTTTTAGCCAAACGACTTCGCAAAATCCACAACAACACTTCTAGACTGTGAAAAATGCATTTTGACTTTCCAAATGCGCTGTCAAACTGGCCTTTAGATATATAGCGTCCAAATACAAATCTGCTTGTGCATACATTGGTGTAAATGTCAGTTTGTGGATCAAAACGTGGACCGTAGATCAGTATAGGATGTCCGGGTAGTTCAAAGGCTGTGATGTCCGAATTTGCAATTGGTCCACATGTGATTGAAGGGCACTTGCATGATATCTATAAATATGCTAAGGATGTTTGTTTCCTTTGGCTGTTTTGTTTAATTATGAGGGGGCAACCTTCTGTTCAGTGATGGTGGTTCCATTCCTCATGTTCATGGAAATGTTGACGATGACATGGACAACCATGCAAAGAACATTGTTGGTTGGCCCTGAAGCTTGTCTATTCTTTATAGATCTGATGGAAATTAAGTGCACTTGCTTGTCAATTCCTAGGCCTTTACTGTATGCTGGTCTCTGTTATTAAGAATAAATAAACCTCCATTTTCTCACTAAAGTGTAGCGAGGAATAAAATTATGGCGATGTTCAAGGCATGCATCTGCATAAACGCCGGCTATTGTACACTGCTACTACATAAAACAGAATGGCTAAAATGTGGAAAATATCCAGTGCATGTCTGAAAATACTTCCCTGTCAAGGTATACTACACAATTCTGAAGTTGGATGGCAGGTTGTGGTTCATATTCACTGTGAAACGGAGAAAAGAATAAGAAAACGAGAAGGAATTTGGTAATGAGAATAACAATCCAACAATAAGGAATAGGAGAAGAAAGATAGGGATCAAAGAAAAGAAACGTAAGAAATAAGACCTGGGAGGCTGAGATATATCAGTTATTTCTTAGATACAAAGATTTTCCTGGGATAATTGTTTCATTCTTTTTTTTCTTTTTTCTTTTTTCTTTTTTTTTTTTGGGTTGAAACAGAAACACAGGGAGAGAGTATTGTTGATCATTCTCGAACCTTAAAAAATGGACCTACGCCTGGGTTGAAGTATACTGGGAGGTTTGACGATGCTGTTACTGCTACCCCAGCAACCTAACAACTTGAGCACAGGGAGTCCAGACAAGCTTATGGACCATAATCAAGGTCTGGTTAGCTAAGCAGTTCCCACGCCCATGACTTTGCAGCAAAACATGTATGCTATTGAAAGGAGTAGTGAACTTGAACAGCCTTCACAACAAATGGCGCCAGATGCTGAAAACTCAGCAGCACAGCCACAATCACAAGTATGGCCAAGGCAATACCCTGCTGACAGCGAAATGCTGAATGAACAGGAGGAGCTGATGATTGAAGGGGGCACGATTCGCATGTCTAGTGTCTATTCTCAAGGGTGATTATTCACAATTATGTATTATTATTTAGATCTTTTGAAACCACAAGACTTCAAATTTTGCAATTAATTTTTAGCTAACAGTCAAGTTTCATCTAATTTGAGCAGAACTACAGGATCTGCAGTTTTTGAGTAGGACATGATTTTCAGATTTTTATAATTTTGATTTGTTAATGCACAAAGATTGGCAAACAACAGGATTTTTGATCTTATACGCCCTCCTCTTGATGTTTCTTGAACTCCATTTTCTTTTACTTGCATTGACCAAATTGTGGACAAGGAATTTCATTGGCAATAGGAAATTGGTTTTCTTCAAAATACATGCCTCATGAGCTGCATCTGAAGAGTCATGATTGTGGGCTTACATCTGGGATTCGAGGGATCTAATTTAAGAAGCCTAACTGGGAGATCTATTTGTGTTTGTCAGTCATTCCATTGTATTGAAGGATGCTAAAAAACTGCTATATGGGTTGGCAATAAAAGTTATTGCTTTTAGGGTTTCACAACTCTGGCAATTACCGGGTAATAGAGAAATAACCTTCAAGTCGCGGCTGTATTGCTTTCATCTCCACCTGCTGCTTCGATATGAATGCTTAGTCTGTTTGTTCCTCTGGCTCCAACCTTTTGTATCAAAAGGTAATTAAAATTGTTAAGATTTTGACCCATCTACACATGCATCTCTGCAAGTTCAATGTAAAACCAAAGTTCTTGTTCCAAATAACCAGCAGCTAAAACCAATATGAATTATTGAAACTCATAAACCAGTAGATGGATGATGCTTGACTACACCAATCATCAATCATACTGGTTATCGCTGTTTACTCAAGTAAAATCAAAAAGTTTGTCTAATTGAAATCATCCAAAACCCACATTTGCTTTTCCAAAACTTATTTTTGAAACCTCCTTTCATCATTTTTCAAAAAAAAAAAAAAACCAACAACATTTGGGATCAAGAATGGAAGATCGGAAATAGTAGTGGGGCTGAGACGTCTACTCTAATTGTTTTCCAACTAAAATCGATTTCATTAAGAATGGAGGTTTTGAAATCCACTTTAAAATGGATTTATGCTAATTTGGGAGCTTAATATTGATGCATAGAGGAGCATCTTACCTATCTTCTGTTGACAGCATCTTGTAAACACTGATTTTGAGATTTTTTACCTTCGAATTCATTCCCCTTGGTTCAAAATTGAGATTGGAGTTTTCCAAACACATTTTTAAGTGGATTTGTGGTGAGATTGGAGTTGAAAATTGATACAAAGTAGTTCTTGTTCTAGATTGTCTGCCTACACAAGTTGAATAATTTATTTTAGGATTTTCACCCATTTGGGATCGCTGAAACAATATCAACAATGCCATGTTATGCCTACACAAGTTAAATAATTTATTTTAGGATTTTCACCCATTTGGGATCGCCGAAACAATATGAACATTGCCATGTTATCATAACCGGACCAATTAGGTGTTTGGTCCCGGGTCCAACCAATTTGATCGCCAGTTAAACTGGTTTTCTTTTTAAAAAAGAAATTAAAAAATATATATAATATGCTTTTGAAAAATCTAAACCATAGATATTAATCTAAATATTTAGATCTTTTGTATAATAATATACTATTTTAATTCATCTTTTATTTTATTAGTAGTATTAAAATAAAAATTTTTATTATTATTGGATCGAACCACACTAGACCGGACTAGCCTGACCAGCCAGTTTGGTCTGGTTTTGATAACAATGGTGCACATTTTACATTGGGAGGCTTTGGTTTCCATACTCAACCAGTATGGGTTTTTTTTTTTTGTTTTTTGTTTTTTTTTTTTTTTATAGGTGGGTGGGGTGGGGTGGAAGGGGGTGGAGGGGTGCAAATGAGTTTTCATCATGTGAATTAAAATAAGTTATAGATTGAGTTTTCTTTTTAAACAACTTTTAAAATATATGAAAAATAAATTTTAAAAAATGTTGATTTAAATAATATAAATATTATTTAATAATATTATTAATTGATTAAGTTGTCATGTAATTATTTATAGAGTTAAACTTTTAGCTTATGCATTTATATTTCTGTAAGTTATTAAAATAAATGGTATTTATTAAAAATTATGTTATCAAAATTATGGTAGATAAGAACTTATTATTTATGTGTTTGCATGAAAATTACAAAGAGCATTTAGCAAGTCAACTTTTCTAAATCATCTAACCTGTCTAACAGCACTTATCACATCACGAGTAAATGCTCCCAGGATCTGACATAGAGTGCCCATGGTACTTGTATGCGTCCATCTCAAGGATCTGAAGGACACATCAAAAGCAAAGAGGCCAAACACAGAAATCGACCAGATTAAAATCTGAGTTTAGGCTAGGCTACAAATGGCAGAGTGAGATATTACAGGTAGACAGACTGCTTTGAATTTGATATAGGCTTTCCAAGCTGTAATTGAGTTACTCAAAAAATATGTAATGGTCAATTGCAATTAGCTAATTTCTTTGTTTTGTAGGAGTCAATTACGGAGTCCAAAACTTGAGTGGCAATCCAACCTAACACATAACTAAATTTCCCTTTTTCTGGACGTTTTGGTGCCAGAGGAGATCATTATGTCAATAGATAATTAATTAGTGGCAATGGGGTACATTTGCTTATGCGGCTGCGCCGAACATTACCATCAAAAGTCTCTGCCTGCTGCTCCCTGTGTATCAATTATGATCGTTTTACTCCATCTACGGATGCGCCAAATTTACATGCTTTTTAAGATTTTTTCACTTCTATTCAGCAAAAGCTATATAGACTGTCTTAATCGGTAACTGAACTGATTTTGGATTTCCACCAGTGTCTATGGATGCGACAAATCTACTTCCTTTGGGGGAGTTTTCACTTCTATTCAGCAAAAAAGCAAGACAGTAAATTGGTGATTTGAACTGATTTCGGTTTTAACCATAAGTGTGATACCCTGTTCGCTTAAAACAGTATTTGGGAGATTGATTATTGAAATTTTTTTAAGAAGGTTAAGCTCATGTGGATTGAGAATTAAGGTTTGAATGGATATCTCCAATGCTAATTAATTTTTAAGAGTATCTGCAGGAAGAGTGAGGTGCTGGACAATCGGATCTTGTTTTGTTTGAAAGATTTCACATAAGTGCGCCTTATCAACAATATTTTCGTTTGCATTGGGCCATAAGGCACAAGTTGGCATTTTCTTCTTCCTCCGACGAAAGGGGTATTCGTCGCTGGCACACCGTATTCTACGTTTTTCATTCTTTTTGGTCTGGCTTTCTTTCTCATTTCTATCCTCTTCTTTTCTTTCTATCATTCTGCTTGTTTTTTATTTGGGCGTTCTCTTTATAGGTGCCCTATACTACCACATTTATAACATGATGCTAGTTCTCTCTTTTTCTCTATTGCCCTGTGCTCTCGTAGTCATCAGTTAAATGAAATGACCTAGCTTATTGGCATCATTGCAAATTTTACAGTTTAATTGCTAATTAACCAACATGGTAATTTGAAAAGATGAAATTTTTATAAGCCAATAATCACCTTTTTTCGATGCTTATAATTTATGTCCAAAACGTAAGTCATCAACAATTTTTACAAACTGCATTAAAAAAGGTTTATATTTTTGGAGAAGCTTTTTTGCATAAACCACAAACACCAGAAATGAACCGGATCAAACATAGCCTTAAAGAGACAAGTATGCAAGAATATGACATTAGTTGCATCATAGACCCTTAAAACAGCGCTATTTCCTTCTATTAGATTTCGAGACATCCATTTCGTATAGTTCCATGGTTGGGCTTAACAACAAGGCAAGAATCACGTTCATTTCTCCCGTAAATCTTGTCAATGCAACTCTTTCTAAATTAGTATCAAGGAACACTTGTTCTGCACATTCCAAGTGCAGTGGTATTCGTGGAATTTCATAGAAGTCAATGCATATAAAATTATCCGATTATCATGTTTCGTCGTTTGTAGTTTCTTTTCAGACATGAATAGGCTTGACATGGCTGTGACTTGAGACTCGCACCTCACTCATGAATGTTTCCGGAATACCATGTAGAGTTAAACATGTCAAACTAGAAAGAAAATGGAAGCATACACAGACTTGAAAATTCTCAAACAAACCAATTTGTATATATTAGCCGATAGTATAAAGTATTGAAATCCTGATTATCCTGTGATGTGTAGAGAAGACATTCATTCATGTCTTTGACCACTAAAAGAAAGGACGTCAAGGGGCAAGGAAAGACATCTGAATAAGTTTTGAAAAGTGCATTTAACAGTAGAATCTCCTCGCAAGAAGAAGAAAAAGAAAAAGAGGTATTGAGAGCTCTAAGCTCAAATCTCCTCGGAGCAAATCACCTCGCATGACGGGGTCTCCTCGCAAGACCTGGAGTTGCTGCCTATACGAAAAGTCTTCCTGTCATACGACAGGTTGCATCGACCTACCATGTTGTCAGTTAGACCTACAATGTCGTCAGTCGGACCTCCCATGTAGTCAGTTCTCCCGAAACAGCCAGACAGCTTGGCCCCCCTTCACGTATCTCAGACAAAACTGCTGCTGAAGGGCTTTGATCTCATTCACCAATTTCTTGGCGCTGCTCTCATTTCCTGCAGAAAACTTAATCACCTGTAGATAATGGATTGGCTTGTCGACTTGCATGGGATTGATAATGTCGGGTGTGGATTTCTCTCTCGGTGGGTTGAACACGATAGAGACATAGTCAGGATTATCCTTATAATCATTATAAGCATATTCAATTAAGGAGACATGAAAAGGCACAATACTGTGGCCGACTGGCACAAGCACAGCATTCGACTCTTTCTTAATCTGTATAGGTGCAGACAACTCCATCGATTCACCAACATTGCTTGATACGGTGACATTTCTTGGGAGAAATTTCATGCCACTCACGTCCAGGCAGTCCGACGTAACCAGATTATGTTCTTTTAACAATGATGCAGGTAAGTATCTTTGAGTATCCCTGTGAACGTAACCAAATTCTCCTTTCAGCGTGACAACTTTCAGATTCTCGGCACCAACTTCATTAATGACTAAAGTATCTACGAGCAATAGGATATTTATTCTTGATAGTTACTTTGTTCAATTTTCTATAATTGATACAAAGTCTCATACTTTCATCCTTCTTTTTCACAAACAAAACAAATGCTCTCCATGCCAACACACTCGAGCGGATGTAACCCAGATCTAATAATTCTTGCAATTATTCTTTTAATTCTCTTAGCTCGGTTGGAGCCATGCTGTAAGGAACTTTGGAGATTGGACCTGTCCCAAGGACTAAATCAGTAATGAACTCTATCTCCTTATCTAGCGATAATCTTGATAATTCTTCTGGAAATACGTTAGGATATTTACATACCATCAATATATCTTCTAAAGTTAAGCTCTTCTCTGCTGTTGATAGCATGACTATCAAATATCCTTGGCTACCTTGTCTCAGCATCTTGATCGCATGTAATGCGAAAACCAATTGTGGTATCTTTCTTCGATATTCTTCGAAGATCACTTCTGTCTAATCACTCGATCTAATTTTAATCTTTTTCTATATGCAATTTATGCTTTCTACCCATTTACCCATCCAATCCATTCCTAGAATCACATTTAGGTCTTTCATTGGCATAACAATAAGGTTACAGGGCATGATTAACTTTTCTATCTCTACAGAATAAGATGAATATACCTGATCCGTGGTTAAACTATCACCCATAGGTGATACTATTAACAACTCGTTGTTTAGTTTGTCAGTCTTTAATTTGTGTTCTCTAACAAACTCAAAAGCAACAAATGACCAATCTACCCCAGTATCAAATAAAGTACAAGCAAATAAATTAGCAATGCGAACAATGCCAATTATAGTACTTGTCGGGGCTCTGACCTGCTCTGGATTGATGGCAAAGATCATGACTTTCATTCTCTCTTTTTGCCTCTATCCTGCAGGTCTCCCTGTCAAATGTCTCTCCTGATTCTACTGTGACTGTTGGCCTTGCATCTCTCCCTTAGTAGGGCAGTCTTTAGCAACATGTCCTGGTTGCTTGCATAAGTAGCATCTGAACCCAACAGTCCAATCTCTATCTATTATAGTGGTCTTTTTGTCCACATTTAAAATAGCTCTCTTTCGGGTAATTGCATTCCCCAGAATGATACCTTTGACATGTCTCACATTTTTTGACCTACTGCTTGGAAGGACATTGGTTCCTACTCTTAAATGTCCTCGATGACTTGGAGGAATGACTCGGGAGTAATACTATCTTTTTCTTGAATGGTGGTCCTTCTCTATTGACCAGGGGCTAACATTTCTCAATGATTCTAATAATTTCTTTTAGCTCTTTCTCTACCTCGAGAGCTCTCTCTATCACTATCCCAAAGGTCTAACACCGTACTGATAGTACTTTGGATCTAATACCATCGGACAGGCCTTCTTCAAACTTCCGTCTGTGTGCCTTGTCACTAACTAAAATGTCTGGTATAAAGTGCACCAAAGCAGAAAACTTCTGCTCATACTCCACCACTGACATCGACTCTTGCTTCAAATTCACAAACTCTCGAGCCTTATCTGCTCTGGCTGTCAATGGAATGAATTTCTTTAGGAAGGCTCCCTAAAATTTTTCCATGTAACAACCTCTTCTTTGCTTTCGAAGGCTCTGCTTTCAGATTCCCACCATAAGTCGGCATTTTCTTCTAATCAAGAGGTTGCAAATCTAACCTTTTGACTATCTGTGTTGTCCAAGAAGGAAAATTTCTTGTTCATTATTGTGAGTCACTTCTCAGCGGTGATCCCATCTCCCCCCTCAAAAGCTGGAGGGTTTAATCTATAAAAATTCATCATGGCCCTTTTATTAGTTTCATCTTTGTTGGCTACTTCCTTTGTTCTTATTCTCACTTCTGCTAGTGGTACTGCTCTTGTGGTCTGAATTTCTACCATATTATCATGTACATTCTGCTCCTCTGCCTGTTTGCTGCTTCTCCCACGTTGTCTTAGAGTAGTTTCTCTAACTAGTAGAATAGTAGTCATATTTGGATCTGTTACTAAGCTCACTGGCTCTTTTGCTCTTGCTTCTCTTTGCACCTCTCTTAGTTTCTCTAATGCAACTATAGGTGGTTGAGATGGTGAGACACTTGAAGTAGTTACTCCTGACTATTCTGCTATACTTTCAAGCTTACTGTTTAGTATCTCGATCTGCTTCATTAACTCTTATCACATAACATCTAGGGCAACCTCTTGTTGGTTCACCCTCTTTGTCAGTGTGGGAGCTTTTGTTTTCTTGACTTAGAAGTAGCTGGCCCGGCCAGTGACTAGTTGGGATAATTGATGACAGTCTCCTCTTATTATTATTGTTGTGCTGAAGTCATCTAACCTGTACACAAGATAGAATATTTATTAATACTATACACTCTATCTTTGTACCAATGTAGGAAAAAGAAAATGACAACCATTAAGAAAAATCTGGTCCACTATTGACAACATCTTCTGCATTATGTTGTTATGTTACTCTTGCATTAAATTCATTCTTTTCTCTAGTGTGATTTTACTCCGATACCAACTGTGACGACCCATCCCAGAATGGCAATGTCACACTGACAATATGACAGATTTTTTCAAGATCAACCGCACTTGAATGATTAAATACATCACGACAAAGCACTAGCAGATAAATAGTGGAAGAAAAAAGGAATATAATTATAAAATTCTCAAATAATTCTATTACATCCAAACCAAAGGAAATTCTAACATGTTTATGATAAAGAAAATTATTCAACACATCTCAAATAAATTCAAACAAAATAAGATAATTGAAAGTCTCTAAATCCTGCAATCTTCCATCAAACCCTTATTTTTCTTGAGGTGGACCATCTATAAGAGGAAACAAGAGGGGTGAGTATAAAACTCAATAAGCAGAAATAAAAATCTTAGCACATGTGTTAATTAAAAATCTACACAAGTGCTAAATCTTATATTTTTCTTAATATATTAATCTTTTAACCCAAGTTAATCTATCATCTATTGGGTAATTATTTTTAATAATCATCTAACTAGCTTGGTGGACCACAACCTCCAATCTAGGGAAGTAAAATCTCAACCATTGGTTATGATTTTATCAAACTTTATGATCTAGCCATAATTTAAAAAATCTAACCCATCTGGTGTGTCTGTAAGGTCCAAAAACTCTAAAAATGATTATTTGATCATTCAAAATGAAGATCAGGAGGTCCCAAATTGAGGGGACGAAATCTGGTCATCTGTCCGATCATCGCCGGCATGATTTGGTGGTGCCACCGACGCGTCTGGGCCGCCATCGATGCTTCCCGCTTGGGCTCTAACACTGGGCTCAGCTGGCGCCTGGGCTCAATCTGGCGTTGGGCTCGGTTTGACACTAGGCATGGCCTGGCGCTGGGTTGGATCTAGCTTGGTTATCTAGGCTCGTTCGCTGGTGCGGGTTGAACATAGCAAGGACGTTCCAACTGTCCTTTCTCTTGCTTGAACAGGGGCAAGAGTGGGCGGTGATGGTAGGGGCAGTGGTACACCATCCCACCAGATTTTCTTGCATCCGAATTCATCCCCAAACTTGAATTTTCTGGATTTCTAACTTCCCCAAAAAATTTGGAAGTTGTTCTCTTGATGACATTCATTAAAATAAACGGGGTCCACTATAGTTACTACATGTATCCTAAGTTACAAAAATATTAAATCTAGTTTTGATTTTATTTCTAATAGCCAGTAAGTCTCATTACATTAATCATGAATTACTGTCAATAATTCACCTAAAATCTCAAGTTACTCATGTAACATGAATTATCAATGAAATTATCAAAATGTTCTTGTCACATGAAAAGTCTTAGCATGCGTCTGTGATAGTGTGAATGATTTGTATAGGAATCCAAAAAAAAACATTTCAAAGACCATGCGTATTCTCAATCAAACATGCCATGTACACCAAATTTCTATGTCATTGAAATATTTGCTCTATTGGAAAACAAATAAAATAAGTTCCAATCAATCAACTATATTTGAGATTTATTACTCTAATGCATAGTACTTAATTATCTAAATCATGCATTTAAATCCGATAATTCTAGCATATTAATTGATAAAAAATTCTAATTAATATGCTCTCTTAAATAAATATATGCATCAATCAAATCAATGCATGCATAATCTAATGCATCAAACTATAGATCTAGTTTGTGCATTCATCCTCTTTGCATTAATTTTATAAAATTGAATTAATGCAAAATAAATCTTTTTCTACTTACCAATTCGAAGATCAAATAAAATAAAAACTGCAACTTGCTCTTTCTTGATTGAAGATCTCCCACAGTAACTCCTTTTCTCCTTTCTTTCTTTCTTTTCTCTCTTTCTAATCGTAGCAAAAGGTCTGGCTACATTTAGAAACCTTAGTTGCTTAGTAAAGGAAAACTCCCTTTGCTCGTAACTTAACCGAGATTTTCTCCTTCCATTACGTAATAATCCGCGACTAAAGTGATAAGGGAGATAAGGATAAGGCTTATCTTCTTGTGGGTCCCACAATTCAAAAATCTCACTATTCTGAACTCGAACAAATGGCCTCTACTCTTATTGATGGTGGTTTTAACCATCCAAGCTACAAGGGTTGCTGAATTTTAATTAATTAAATCTTTTAAATCTTAAAATCTATGATCCACATATCAGTGGACAAAAATTTAACTCTTGTCACATCAGCATAAATGGACAATTTGTATTTATTTTTATTACGGGTTATTACATGAACTGTCTGGAATCATTGCGATATTAGGGAAAACCCGACCCTGCAAAACAAGGGCCTGAATGCTTACAGCATCTCGTGTGGGACATCCCTGCTTTACAACAGCATGTGTACGAGGCACAAGGAGAGACTGGATAAGCAGGTTGTAGACCTCGCCAGGGAGATTGCTAAGGTTGAGGTCCCTGCATACAGGTGCCATTGGGATGTTGTGATGGCGTGTGAGGACGACGAAGACAACGATATTGACATTCCACTGATTTCCATATACTTCGGGTAGGAGAGTAGCAGCATCATCCCAGCCTGGCGATAGGCCTCTCATTACCTCTGTTGATTCTGTTTCGATTCTACTGAGGACGTGTATAAGAGTTGGGATTTTTTTGAACTGAAATTGTTACGTGCAAAGGAACTATAGTTAATCCTGGAATTAGTATCTGATCGCCCTTTCTTGGGTAGGCCATCCTGTAAGGCTGCAGAACAAACGGACATGTTATTATTGATTGTGGTTTGCCCCAGCAGATGGGGCTTCAATGAGGTTCGTGCTTTTGACAAACGTGTTTTTCTGCCCGTCAATGTTGGCAAATGATGTTATTTTCTATGCAACAGGCCTGCTTTAC
>JAYJMB010041336.1:1727-32236 GCA_036873735.1 Pouteria campechiana
TTTTTAAAATTGATGTAATATCTTAATTATTGTAATAATTTTATTTTTAAATAATTATTTATATTTTTTTAATATTTTCTGTTCCACTTTTTTAATACACTTTCTAACTTAATGCACTTATATGACTAATAAAGCCCATACACACCCCCATCTAAACAAAGCCTAAGTGGATAAAAACGACTTAATTGGCAAGTAACACTACTTTTGTTTACTCTACGCACCCCAATAAATTAAACTCTCCATTATTATTTTTTAACAATTTCAACCATTATTCATTATCTTTAAAATTATTTATTTTTATTAGCTAGTTTTTCCTCGATTTTCCCATTTAATCTTTCTATGTATTTTTTTTCTGCTTTTTTAGCTGATTTTCAAACGGAGCACAACACCATGAAGTTGGATTAGGGCGGATTTAGTAAAAAATGTCAGAGGGATAATCTGCTGCGCGCGTTGCCGATGGCTCAGGCGACCTAAAGGCGTCGTACACGCCACATCAGCTGCCACGGTAGAGCGGCCGATGCACTTGGATTTTTCTAAAATCCACCCTTTTATAAATACGGTGCGGCTGAATGGGTGAGGTTTTATCTCCCGGTTCCAAAAGCGGTTTTCACATAAACTACTTAGCTTGGACTATTCGTCTTTCTCGGCAAAAGGGCGGCCGGAAAAGCGGTTTTCCGAGCGGTTTCCAGGTACCGCCGCCTATTTTCGCTGTCTCAGAGCTCCGACGGTAGTTTTCTTCCCAGGGAAGCGGTTTTGTGATGAATCCATTGTTTTCCCCCTCTCTCTTACTACTTCCTTGCAGATCTGTGGATTTTAACATCAGACGCTTCCGATCGTTGATAGCCTACCGTTCCTTCTATTAATCTCTCTTTCCGTGTTGGGTTTTCGCCATCTCTACGCATTTTTGATATTTTCGTGAATCTGTTTGCAGAAATGAGAGTCGATGACTGAATCCTGCATTCTTCTCTTCATGCACTGGGAGTTAAAGATTTTAGATGTTTTGTTTCTCTTTTCCCATTTTTCATTTTTTGTTCGCGGCGGTAGATCTCGTTTTTACGACTAGCTGAGGTCAATCAAAGCAACAGACTGCGCTTAAGAAGGTTTAAGCGAGATTTTATTGCAGGATTGCACTTTCATTCCTCAGTATAGCTTGTCATTTTGTGGAAGTGCGTTTCCTGTTGCGGAGATGGTTCATTGGTGGATCTCTGCTAACAATCTCTCATCTGAACTTGCTTCTTTCGTTTTTCTGTGGTTTTCAGTAGATCCGTAGTTGGTTACCTTTTTTTTTGCTCAGGTAGAAGATGGTATTTTCACTTTTATTGCTTGTGTTATTAGGGTTTCGCACATTTTTCTCCCGTTTTGCAGTAACACCGAGATTTTCCACAGTGGCATGACGATTTGATGTGTAATTGAGCATTTTGTTCATATTGCAATGTTTGCTTCTTTTCCTTCTTCTTTCCGCCTACATTTGGATTTCAGGAAGTATTAAGTCCCTAAAACCTGATGATTCCCTGCTATTATTGTCGACTGGATCATTCTCGCGGTTGTAGAATGTAGGGTTTCATGAATGACTTTTGGTCGAGGTTATCGGCTTCTCCTTTAACTGCTTTTAGCCTTCTCTATCAAGCATTTAGGATCTCTTTCTATTAGCTCTGTGCCTTTTCCTTTCTTATGGGACGCTGGTTTAACTGCACTGTGTAGTAGCTGCCATCATGGTTAGAAAGAGGAGGACTGAACTTCCCACTGCCGGCGAGAGCTCTGAAACCCAGGAAGCGGGTAGCAGCGCTGGGCGTGGGACCCAGCGCCCGGCCGAGAGGGCTCCTCAGCCACAACAGGGAGGTGGCGGAAGCTATCAAGGAGGGAGGGGTGGAGGTGCCTCAGGGCATGGCCGTGGCGGCAGTGCGTATTTTCCAGGGGGTGGCCGCGGTGGACGGGGTGGTGGGATGCCACCCCAGCAAGCAGGTGGGCCTCCCTCTGAGTACCAGGGTCGGGGTGGCCGTGGAGTAGGGCCATCTCAGCAGCCCGGTGGTGGGATGCATGAATCCGGAGGGAGGCGCAGGGGCGGCAGTGCAGGTGGGCGCGTCGGTGGCCCTCCTTCCAGGTCGTTAGTTCCCGAGCTGCACCAAGCTTCCCAGGCGCCTTATCAAGGAGCTTACCCTAGCCAACATCCTCCGTCTGCAGGACCGGGGGAGTCATCATCCCAGGCCAGTTTGTCTTCTGGGCCGCCTGAACCAACTGCAGCTCGGCTGGTCCTGCAGCTTCAGCAGACTTCCATTCATGCAGAAGGGAGCTCAAGCCAGGCTGTTCAACCTGTGATCACCCCGATGCCTGCATCCAGCAAATCAATGCGATTTCCCCTTCGCCCTGGGAAGGGCAGCAGTGGTGTGAGGTGCATGGTTAAGGCTAACCATTTCTTTGCAGAACTGCCCAATAAGGACCTTCATCAGTATGACGTAAGTTCCTTCTTGCTTGATTTTAGCATTCATTTATGGATCTGTTGCTTACTATCCTTTCTGTCTGAACAGGTCTCTATTACGCCGGAAGTTACTTCACGGGGTGTGAATCGTGCAGTCATGGAGCAGTTAGTGAGATTGTACAGAGAATCGCATCTTGGAAGTAGGCTTCCTGCTTATGATGGTAGGAAGAGTCTGTATACAGCAGGGGCACTCCCTTTCACGTCAAGGGAATTTCTGATCACTCTTGTTGATGAGGAAGATGGCCAAGGCGGTCAGAGGTCATTCTATAGAAAATTCCATATCTTTTGCCATGTAAAGATCCATCTGTTGCATAAGATAGGGGTCACTGATGCCTCGTTGCTTAATGCAGGCGAGAAAGGCAGTTTAGGGTTGTCATCAAGTTTGCTGCACGTGCAGACCTGCACCATCTGGGGTTGTTCTTGGCTGGAAGGCAGGCAGATGCACCCCAAGAAGCTTTACAGGTTCTTGATATTGTCCTCCGAGAACTGCCTACTACTAGGTAATTGTTGTGGTTTTCTCAAGATCTTCTTGAGTGAATTTTGAAGCCTCTCCAAAGTTAAGCATGAACATATTTTTTTTTGTTGTGTTACTGGTTTTAGGTATTCCCCTGTAGGCCGGTCATTTTATTCCCCAGACCTGGGTAGAAGACAGCCACTTGGTGAGGGCTTGGAAAGTTGGCGGGGATTCTACCAGAGTATTCGTCCCACACAAATGGGGTTGTCACTAAATATAGGTATAGCCAGTTCTTAAATTGTATAAATTTCTGGTTGGTCCCTGTACACACCGCCCGTTGCACCTTGGAATTGGTTTCGCCCAAAATCTCCAAAATTTTTTCTTGTGGACATAATTAATGTGTGCCTTTCTGCTTGCCTATGAAGGTGTGTCAATTACCATTGGAACACTATCTTTGTCTACAAATTTTAAATGGAGATCTTTGTTTTTGTTTTGTTTGAGGAGTTCTTGCTTCTAAATGCCATGGGCCTTATTTTTGACAGAGACTTTGTGCTTGGGTGCATCTGCATGCACAGAACTAAATCCATCAACAATGCATTTACAGGAAGAAGCCCTGCAACAGGGTTCCTCTCATTCAAAATGCTTGTGTGTAATTTAAGGATAGTCCTTAATTACTATTGTCCATTGGTATGAGTTAATTGGGAAGAATGAATATTTACCCAAGATAAAAGCTCTGGTAAATCTGTATTCTATGCATAAGTACTGCTCTGGATGTATTTTTTCTGTTCCATCTCTCTATACTCTGCAATCTCCCTGTATGACCATTTCTGTTTGTTTTTTATTTTATTTTTATTTTTTTTTGTATTTGAGACCGTTTTAATTTGATCCTTGACTGAAGCTTGACATTCTTTAATGGATTGGAGCTGAGGTATGGTTACTTAATGTATTTTAGTAAATTTCTCTGTTTGTTGATTTAAATTGGCCCACTTTTGGGTAATAATTTATTTGTAAATTTGTTTTTCTATCCTGTTAAGTTAATAAGTTTTTTGGATCTGCAAATGTTTATGCATACAGTAAGTTATAATATGCGGTCTTCATTTGTCAAATTGCTTTATTGTTTGTTGGATCATTGCTTTGTGTGATTTTTGCTGATCCATTATCGATTCTGCAGGATAATGTTGTTTGTCAGTGACATGCGTCTGTCTGTACTTTATTTAGCTACCTTGCTAGCTAGTAGTTAGCCATCTGCTATTTGTATGTTCATATACACATAGTTGTGTTCAATACTAAGATATGGATAGTTGTGCATTGTAGCATATGCTTTGGGTCATTTTGTGACTGAGAGATTGTTTGTGCTGCAGATATGTCTTCAACTGCTTTCATTGAGCCACTTCCAGTGATTGATTTTGTGACTCAACTCTTGAACAGAGATGTCTTAGCTAGGCCTTTGTCTGATGCTGATCGAGTGAAGGTATGCCTTTATTCCCTCCTTACTCTTCTGGGTGTGTTGTTTACTTGTTGGAAGGGGTGGAAACCATTTAACGTTTAGTGACATTTTGACTACTTAACAACTATATTTTTTTTTGTTATTACCTTCAATCATTATCTCCCATCTTGTTATTTGACAAGTCTATTAATTTCATCATGATTCACTCTATCACATCACATCATCCTCTCTTTTCTGCCACCATTCACTCTTTCACATCACATCATCCCCTCACTTTTTTGCCATCATTTCATGCACATAGCAGACAGCTTTCTGAACTAGTTTCTATTCCTTATTTTTCTTCTAACATTCCTGTGTATGATCTGACCGAAATTTTTTAATGTCTGCTTTTCATTGATCTGCTTTTTGGATCTTCACTAGTTCTTCTTTCTGTGTACAAAATGTGCATATGTTGCACTCCTTTTTATTGGTAATTTTTTTTCGAATTTTATTATATGATTACTTGTCACTATCTTCCATGCACATAGCAGACACCTTATTTTTCTTCTAACATTCCTGTGTATGATCTGACCGGAATTTTTCTAATGTCTGCTTTTCATTGATCTGCTTTTTGGATCTTCTTTCTGTGTACAAATGTGCATGTGTTTTTGTGCATATGTTGCACTACTTTTTATTGTGTAATTTTTTTTTCTTTTGAAGCAGTTTGACAGATTAGTCTTTTAGTTTCTGATACTAGATTTTTTTTTTCATGAGAATTAGTTTACTCATAAATGATATTGTATTATTAAGGAGCCTATTTGTTATATCTTCCTAATTCCTGCGGAAGCCTTTTTCCCCCCCTTTACGGACTTATGTATAAGTCATTAAATAAAACTCGAATTATTTGTTTTATATGTTGAGGCAGGGCATTTTAGTAAGTGTTCAACTTTTAGTGTAGGATTTCTTTGGAACTGATTGTTATATATTGCTGTCGCTTATCCTATTATTTGATTGGCAGATTAAGAAGGCTCTCCGAGGTGTTAAGGTAGAGGTTACTCATAGAGGGAATATGCGGAGAAAATACCGAATATCAGGCTTAACATCACAAGCAACTAGAGAGCTAACGTAAGCATTTGTTGTTTCTTACATTCCTCCTATATTATGGGTATCTTCTATATTATGTTGCTTGTGTTTGTTTGTTGCTAATGTAAGCATTTGCCTCTTACATACCTCCTATTGTATATGGGTATCTGTGTGTCACTGTCTGCATTGTTGTGTGGATGATGATTTCTCTTCTTTGTGGGAACATCAATAGCTTTCCTGTTGATGAGAGAGGCACAATGAAGTCTGTTGTGCAGTACTTTCAAGAAACATATGGCTTTAATATCCAGCACACTAATTGGCCGTGCCTGCAAGTTGGAAATCAGAATAGACCAAACTATCTGCCTATGGAGGTTAATACTTATAAACTTAGAGCTTGTTTTTTGCAAATACATAGCACAGACATGCCTGATGTCCTTCCTATGAATTTATATAGGTTTGCAAAATTGTTGAAGGCCAAAGATATTCAAAGAGATTAAATGAGAGGCAAATTACAAATCTGTTGAAAGTGACCTGCCAGCGTCCTCAAGACCGAGAACTTGATATCGTACAGGTGATGTGGAATCTTCAGTTTTTTTACTTTCCTATCACATCTTCATTTTTGGCAATCTTCCTCATTCTAATTCTGGATGGCTGCCACTTTTTATATTCTTTTGTTTGCACTTACCACTTAGAGCCATGGTCAAATTCATATTAAAAGTGAATGATTGGTTTCAATTAACAGCAAAGGCTAATGATTTAAAGAGGCACATATCGTTGTTCTCCTATAACCATTTTTTTAAAATTTACATTTGCATTGGTTAACAAGCGGACAATCTGATGAATGAGTGGCCCACGATATTTGGGATACCATTCACCCGTAAAACATGTTATTTACTAATCTTGCAATGTAATTGTAGACATGTTTGTTTTTATTTCTATTTTTGGACATTCATGGACTTATTCTGTGATAATCATTATAGATGATTTTACAGTCCGATTGAATGGTTTAGGTAGGTTGACTATACTCTTGAGTATGTCAAATACATGAAAAATGCAATTTATTTTACTGACATTTGAATATCTTCTGAGCATCTACATGCAAGCTACATTTAAATTGCTTTGTTAATGCATTATCTTGGTATTCTGAAACTTCATTTTATCTTTAGACTGTTCATCACAATGCTTACCATGAAGATCCTTATGCGAAGGAATTCGGGATCAAAATCAGTGACAGACTTGCTTCGGTTGAAGCACGCATTTTGCCTGCACCTTGGGTAAGTAAATTTTTGTAAGCATATGCTGAAATTTGGTTATTGACTTGATTATGCAACTATCAAGAATGTACATGAACACTTTGTAGATTTTTCTCGTTGTTGTTTCTTTGCAGCTTAAATACCATGACACTGGGAGAGAGAAGGACTGTCTGCCACAAGTGGGTCAATGGAACATGATGAATAAGGTAAATATTTTCAAAATTTTGGTTTTTAATGTTACTGTGAATTGTCTTGGAGTTGGTCAAATATGGCCAATTTTACTCATAAAATGCATGTGGGACTGGTAAGAAAAAGGATTGTATGCCCAAGCATGTCAACGGGATTTGATGAATAAGGTAGCGCCTTTTAAGATGATGACTTCTGTATGTTGCATAGAATTTAAGATGGAGTTGGTGCAATGATGCTTTTAAATATGCCTGAAGGAATAGGATGAATGCAGTGGTGTCTTGTAGATGTACTTCTGAAAGGCGATAAATAAGTTTTGGATAAGATGAAATTTGGACAGATGTAATTTCAATACGCCTTGTTATATTGTAGAGACCTGCTCACTTGGACTTGAAACTAGTAGTTTACTGACCCCATTTCTTGCTTCATATTGTGGCCATCCTAACTGTTGATTGCTGTTGTTGTAGTTTGGTTGCTATTTCTTTTTCCCAAGCTTTTGATCTAGTATAGTTCTTTTATTATGAATTTAAACATGCATCTGCATTAAATTTTTTGAGTTTATTTGATCTGTTACTTTTTTGGTTTTGCTGAGGATAGATTAGGTTTGTTTATGTTAACCTTAATGGTTGAGATCATCATTCCCTATGTTGCCAGTATCAATTTTCCTTCCATTCAAATCCACTCCACTGATCAGGCTCTTAGCTAAATTACTTAAACAATTTTAATTGTAGGCTTATATGGGCCACAACATTTGAAGATGTATAAAATCATGTGTAAAAATGTAAAAATTGCTTGGATTGATTTATCAAAATGTTAAAATGTTATTAAATTTTGTAGAATCATGCATTAATATGAGTGAGATTTTTGAAGGTATGGGCCATGGGTCCCATAAGCGAGATGGAATTTTGAACTGTATATATTTACTCTCAAATGATTTTAACTTTGTAGTTCATTTATTAAGATAATATTTATGATTCCAAGTAAATAAGAAGTGAATGATTTTAATTTTGTAGTTCATCAAAGTTTTTCTTTTTTACTTTTTTGAGATAATGTTTATGATTCCAAGTAAATAAGTGGTGATACGTATTATAATGACTTCTCTTAAACAAAGTCAGGTTAAATTTAGTTGCCCAATGGTGGTTGTCCCTAGTAGTTTCTATTGTTTTGGTTTCATGGTCATCTACCTAAGTGGTGATGCGTATTATAGTGACTTCTCTTAAACAAAGTCAGGTTAAATTTATTTGCCCAATGGTGGTTGTCCCTAGTATTTTCTTTTGTTTTGGTTTCATGGTCACCTACCTATGAAAATTATTGAGTCAATCTGCTTAATTTGTATTGATGTATTGATTTATTTTGTTATTTTGCTACAGAAAATGGTCAATGGAGGCATCGTCAACAACTGGATGTGCGTAAATTTTTCACGTAATGTGCAAGATAGTGGTGCACGTGCTTTCTGCAATGAACTTGCTCAGATGTGTCAAATTTCTGGCATGGTATTGCTACCATATGCTTACATGATGATGGCACTATATGGATATGATGTTGGAATCTTAATTAGGTGGAGGGGCCAATTTCTGTCATGTTTATAATTGAAGTTCATATGAATTTCTTGCAGGCATTTCATCCTGAACCCATACTTCCACCATATTCTTCTCGCCCTGATCAGGTGGAGCGGGCCTTGAAAGCACGTTACCATGATGCCATGACCATTCTTCGGTCCCAAGGGAAGGAGCTTGATCTACTAATTGTCATTTTGCCAGATAACAATGGTTCTCTTTATGGTATGGATGTTAACTATGTTTTATAAAAGAATGGGTCTGTTTTTGGTATTCTTAATATAGCTCAGTAATAGTGATAAATATCTTTAATTTTGCTTTGGATTTTCTTCACAGGGGATCTGAAAAGGATATGCGAGACAGATCTTGGATTAGTTTCACAATGCTGCCTGACTAAGCATGTATTTAGGATGAGCAAGCAGTATTTGGCTAATGTTGCCCTGAAGATAAATGTAAAGGTATCCACTTTGTTATGTTGAATTATCTAAAGTATGGGGGTTTTGTTTATTTAAATTTGCCTTAGACATCTTAGCTTTTCCTTTATTGATCGATGAAAGGTTGGTGGGCGGAATACTGTGCTTGTGGATGCATTATCCAGGCGCATACCTTTGGTCAGCGATAGACCTACGATTATCTTTGGTGCTGATGTCACCCATCCTCACCCAGGGGAGGATTCAAGCCCATCAATTGCAGCGGTAAGCTGCTTGGTCTGTTATCACTTGATTGCAATCTATTGGTTCCATTTTTCGTTGATATATTTTAATTTGTATTTTGTTGCATGTAAGAATTCTTGTCAGTTATTTTCACAGTTATCCTTTTCCTGCATCCATGAGGTTCTGATGAATGTTGTTGCAGGTTGTTGCTTCACAAGATTGGCCAGAGATCACAAAGTATGCTGGTTTGGTTTGTGCACAAGCTCACCGTCAGGAACTTATCCAAGATCTCTTTAAAGTTTGGCAAGATCCTGTTCGGGGGACTGTTACTGGTGGCATGATCAAGTATTGTCTGTTATTTTGCTCTGCTCTCAGTTTTAAATACAGCTGATTTATCATTTATTATTGGAAGAATCTTGTCGCATGAGGGAATTTACATAGTTCACTTTACACCTTGATTGCTTTAACAAATGGTTTCGTAGTTAATGACGACGCTTATTCTTTTTCCAAATTCAGGGAGCTATTGATTTCATTCCGTAGGGCAACAGGTCAGAAGCCTCAGAGGATCATATTCTATAGGTATGATTGTCATTAATGCCTACCAAATATGGATGGCATTTTAAACCAATATGCTGCTGACCTTCTGTTTGTATGTGCAGGGATGGTGTCAGTGAAGGCCAATTTTATCAGGTTTTATTGTATGAGCTTGATGCAATCCGAAAGGTAACATTTAGTGGAAGCATTTTGGTTTTCTTTTGCTCAGTTAATATAATGAGATTTCATCCCCCCTCCATTGTTTGATTGTTTCAGGCATGTGCATCACTTGAGCCGAATTACCAGCCTCCAGTAACATTTGTTGTTGTCCAAAAGCGTCACCATACAAGGCTTTTTGCCAACAATCATTCTGATCGCCACTCAGTTGATAAGAGTGGAAACATATTACCTGGTAAGTTGGAAATAGCTGCCTGGATACTATACATGCCTCTGTTTTTTGAGGAACCATCAACCAATGTTCGGTAACCTAGAAATAAGGCACTGCTGTCAGTTTTGGGCATTGGTTTCTGCAGCCAATCAGATAATGCCTGATTTCCTGAAACCTGTCTGTTGATGACTTGCAGGAACTGTGGTAGACACAAAGATCTGCCATCCCACGGAATTCGATTTCTACTTGTGCAGCCATGCAGGCATTCAGGTAACATTTCTTTATGCCTGTCATTGTCTCACTTTTAAGGCTTTAGAATGGTCTTGATATTCATCTTGTTATGGTTTTTTTGCTATTACTAAAAGGGCACAAGCCGACCTGCTCATTACCATGTATTGTGGGATGAAAACAAGTTCAGTGCTGATGGGCTACAATCTCTTACCAACAATCTTTGCTACACGTATGTATCACTGTCATTAACTTAATTTTCCTTCTCTCTATTGATTTAGTTTCTATGTTCCTTATCTATTTTTGCTCCTGTTTTTCTTATTACAGATATGCCAGGTGCACCCGTTCAGTGTCAATCGGTAAGTTGGATCTTATTCATTAGTTTTTTTGAGACAGTTTCTTTTTGTTGGTCTTTTACTGGGGGGAGCCATCTAGAGGTGTAGGAGTGCAGTTTTATCTGAAGATTTTTTCATGCTGTTGAAAATATTCAGTCCCACCAGCGTACTACGCTCACCTAGCTGCCTTCCGTGCGCGATTTTATATGGAACCCGAGACATCTGACAGTGGGTCGCTAACAAGTGGCGCTGCTGGCCGTGGTGCTCCAGGAGTGAGCGCAGGCCAACGCAGTACCAGGGCTCCGCCGAATGCTGCAGTCAGGCCTCTACCTGCTCTCAAAGACAACGTGAAAAGAGTGATGTTTTACTGCTGAGGCACGTCGACCTTTCGCGGGAACTTCACCGAGGAAGCACTTTCTTTTGCTGGATGGCTCAAACAGCGTTATTGGGGCGACAGATAATTTATCCTCCCAACCTACTTAGAATTGTTGCAAGAAAATATTTAATATTAACCAGTGGCTAATTGTCAAATTACGATGATTTTAACATTATTTTGAGAAAACTACTAGTTTGGATTAGTTGCGCCATAATTAAACCAAGTAGTATTTATGATTCATTGTGGGCTTATACTGTCCTCCTCGGTAGTATCCTCTGGCAACTTTCAAAGCGCACGACTATTTCTGGTGCTTGGGGGGTGTCAAAGTTGGTGGGTTCTGGACCATCTTTACTGCAAGCGACAGAAGACGCTACCAAGAAAATGGTGGGGGCCACTGCAGGTTATAAAACACGGTTGCATACTTCATGTTCCACCATGCTTATTTGTTTTCAATGGCTGAGATGCTTTTATTTATTGAAATGAAAAGACGCTAGAAGAGAAGGCCAGCTGGACCGCTCCGCCGTATGGATATGGTAGTAGTCTATACAAAATACGAGTAGCATGATGTATACACGTGGCACCTTTCTCTAAATTCAGCCCTTATGCTTCTCTGCTTTTCAATGAAACGGGCAGTGACAGCATCATTCCAAGATCTGAACTGTTAATCAATAGGATTCGAAAGTGATCCACAATGCAATGTGCATTTTTGTCAAAATTTTAAGCCGCAAGATGGGAGAATTTTCCTGGGTCTCTTAGAATTCCCGGAGGCTTTAAGAGATATAAATGAAATAGCAGAACAGCAGTAACACGGCTCGTAAAACTTTATCAATTCTTTAATTTTTAAAATAGTTTATTTTACTATATTCATTTGGGTGATATGCAACATTTAACCTGAATTACCGATTTAAATTATTTGAATAGCAGCGAATTTGATGCGTCATCAGACGCACGATGGCCGACACTGGCTGGGAAGATAAGAGTTGGTAAGTGGATTGTTTGGCCACCACACAACAGAGTTTGTTGGCTCAAGATTCTTTAAAAATTTTCAAAGCCGGGCACTAAAATTGCACTATTAACACCCACAAGGAGGACATTAGATAGTGGTGAGTGGAGAGAAAAAAGACAAAGATTTGAATTGGCACATAGCAGAGCTGAATCAGTGAAATATGCTGCTGATCCCCTTCACCTGGTGGGATAAGGATAACACGATGACGATGACCTGATAGTTTTCAATCGCAAGATGAACAGGCAAGCATCGATCTCTCTGTTTTATTTGCTTTCTAGAATTAATAGGATGATTACAATATCAGGATAAAAATTACAACGTTGGAAACTGCAGACCCCACACTTCAATATTCGGGCCTTGGCGATGGCATGATGCTGCTTTATTCTTTTAACTTTGCAGACGAAAGGGCTCATCACTGCCCCCTACGATGTACAAGATATGCGACGATGGCCACCACGCAAGCTAAACCGACCAAGCGAGTTGGGCTCAATCTCCATGCATTCGCACCTCGAGACAAGCGCTCGGATTGAAGCGCTTGGTCACGATCTTCGGATGTGGATGCCTCTTGGGTCAACCTAGAATCCTAGAATTAGTTCAATCAATCATATGAGTAATACATATTCCTACTGTCTGCTAAATTTCTTGTAAAAGAAAAAGCTGTAAGAATATAGGGTTAGAAGGATTCATCTCACCTAGGCCGACGGTTTTGTTGGCTCCTGTATCCTTGCATGAACAGATAAATGATTAGATAAAGATTAGATGATGAATGGGTGCATGTCAAGACCCTTTGTAGCACTTTCTAACCACCATCCTACTCGAATGGGAAATTCTTCATTGGTACCGGTTTCAGGTGAAACCTCTTAATTTTGAAGTACCGTGATGTTTTGACAAGCTGTTGGTCATCCATGGTACTTCTCTCTGGATACATTCTTTAACTTTTTATATGCAAAATCACTCTAATTGGATACTTGAGTGAGCCTCAGCAAATGCAAATTCATAAAATTGCCTGAAATCGCTTTTTTAGACTTTTTGGCCCACAAAAGCTCTCAATTGAGATAATTTTTAATATTTTACTAAATAAATAAAACCAAGCACGATGTCTAGCTTGATTTGATAAAAGCATCAAGGTATATGAGAATTTGAGGGGTTTCACTGAAGAATTGGGCATTCCTTCTCCATGAGATACCAGCTTCACCACAGCCCAGAAAGTAATATTATCAAAGCCATGACACACTGCAGTTATTTGGGATGGTTAAACATGCCTTGGCGGTGGCGGTGGCGGCGAAATCAGCCGTGGCTTTGCTGCTGGTTTTGAGTCTGGTTGTTGAGGTTCAATGCGCGCCATTGGCACTGTCTTTGCCTGGAACAAGTTCGATTTCAGAGTGATGAGACAACAGAATTCATTAATAATATTTTTAAGATATACCCAGAAAATGAATCCACTGAACTAACCAAGCTCTTGAACTGGAGGCTGTAAAACATCTGCAGATATCGCTTCTTAGCTAGCTTCTCTTCCTTGTTCAATTGCTTCCAGAAGTTGTAAATGGATCCCATGTTCAGCACCTTATTTGCATAGATTTTCCAGGTATAGCTGCTCAACACAATCCATTCAAAGAGAGGTTGAAGTTTACAATTACTAGATACTGTTGGATTAGTGATATTTTTCCAACATTACTGTAGATAGAAAGTGCAACAAAAATCAAGGAATTTTGGTATTAGGCCATCGAATGAATTACCATTCGTAAATGCGTTGGAGTCCGCCTGCTGATAATGTATTCCAGTACTCCCTGTCTTGCTTGCATCTTTGGAAGAAATCGGCAATTTTATTGCTTGATTCATCTCCATTGTTGGGGTCGATATGGAAGCCAGATACTCCATCAACGATGATCTCAGCTGGGCCTCCTTGGTTGGTTGCGAAGGTAGGCAGTCCGCAGTTCATGGCTTCAATGACCGTTAATCCAAATGCTTCATACAGAGCAGGCTGTCAAAAAGACAGCAAATGCAGTGATGAGCATTGAAGAGCTTGCACCCTATATTCTAACATGGAAATCACAGAGTAATGGTTTCCCACCTGCACGAATGCACCCCTTGAGTCAGCAATGCATCGGTAGAGCTCCCCATTTCTTACTCGATCGTTTTGAGCAGCAATCCATCTCATCTGACCCTTCAGCTGGTATTTGTCTATCAAGGAATGCATCTTTTGAATTTCACCCACCTCTTCTCTATCTTTCGATTTCGAAGCATCGAAGCATCCCCCGACGATGACAAGATTAACCAAATCTCTCAGCCTCTTGTTCTTCCCATACCATTCTGTTAATCCGGTGAGGTTCTTGACAACATCCAGTCTCGCCATTGAGAAGATAATAGGTTTCTTCCTGTCAGCAAGAAATCCCCTGTTCCCACCACAGCATGATTCTGATATTAGAAACTCCAATTACTGTTAGTTGATTCATGTCAATGGGTTGAGATAATGAAAATGGTTTGAGATTAAGCAACATACATGTGCTCGTTGTTGTCCTGTTTATTGTAGAGTAGCTCTTCAATGGCGGGATGGAATGAAGTTTGCCGCATCTGCTTCTCTGTGAAAGGGAAGTAGAGTGTTTGATCGGCACCAGGCGAAGCTATGTTGAATTTGGGATCGAAGACATTAATGCCGGAAGGAACACGATATAGCCCTGGCATTGTGTATGTAGCATGGCTTTCATACTGTCCTGGACGGTCAATGCTGTAGTTGAAGAAGACTCCCAAGTCAGTCATTGCAGATTGGAAGAAAAATTTCAAGTTGAGCAATCCTAATTTGTGTCTTTATTGCCGTTTTTTTCTTTTACCTGCCCGCAATTTCTTGGAATGTGCTTGTGATGATGAAGTCGGTGTAGTTCATGGAAAATAGGTCAGCAGTGAATTGGCATGAGAAATGATATTTCTGGTCCATACTCTTCCATTTGATATCTGAATCTTCATACTTCGTCTTCTCTAAAGCATGTGCTATCGTTCCCTGTACAAGGACAAATACCATCAGTAAATTGAGCAATTTTTTGACATTGGGTGGGTTGAATGCAAACATCTTCAACTCAAATCTAAGACATCCGACCCTATCACTAAATAAAATTGGTTGGGTTGATTGCGGTTTAAGTTAATCCTAATCCAATTGACACCCTGGTACAGTGGCCCCAAAACTGTATAAAAACAAGTTCTTCCTTTTACAAAATGCACTCTATTTTGAGCCGACTACGGTGGATTTAGAGAGAAAAGAGATGATAGAGAACACCCACCTGAGTTACTCCCAGTTTGCTTGCCGTTAGAGACGCCACCAGGTTTCCATCAGTGTAATTTCCAATGATCAGGTCTGGTTTCCCTCCCATCTGGCTCATGATTTTGGCAGCTGCGTCCTGATTATTCAAGAGGATAGTTGCTTGCTTTGAATGAAATGAACATTCTTAAATTATGCTGTTGTGTTGGTAGAAGAAAAATCAAGGGAAAGGCCTACCTGAGAAAATTGCTCGAGGTAGGGATACACATCGAAACGAGAGATCCAATGCCTTAGGGTTCCATTCTCACTCCTGAACGGTACTCGAAGTATATTGGAGTGCTTAGTGTTCAGAATCGGCTCCAGTTCTACGTTGCACTTGGTGCCTTGCGCTTCTGGTATAAGCCGAGTAACCTGGGCGCATCCATTTTTGGGTAGATTTAGGTCTCCTGAGACACGTTATGCATTCTAGTTTTGCCAGTGCATTACAGTTGAAACTCACCACAAGAATTTGTGGCGTGATGTTTAATCCTTGCTGCTTAATCCTGAGCAGCATTTCCTCCTCCATGGCTTTTACTTGATCGAGAATGTAAACGACCTGTTCAAGACAGCTCAAAGTTACTTCCTAATCAATGATTTATTCTATGAGGCAGGCAAAGGTGCAGGCGGGGCAACTAAACAATACAGGCTGCTCATCTGATAATTACAGCTACCCAATGATCCATCGTACTTGGGATCTGAGGAATAAGATCAACCAAAGGTGGTTGGATTATCAGTTTTTCAGCTATTGTGGTAAGCCCGTAAAACGAGTTTTATTCAAATCTGGGTGAAAATGTTGCAATCCTGTTGGGATGGGCCATTGCTGGATTGGTTTTCTATATCCTTGGGTGCTTTACCTGCCCACCAGTGTCAGGCAAACCGAGAACATCTGCCTGGCCAAAGAAGCCGTGGGGAGAGAAGATCACGACGTTGAAAACTGTTGGAACTCTGCTAAAGAATTTCTCCATGTTCAGAGGATCAGGTGCTTGAAGGACCTCCGAAAGCGCATTCACCGTCTCTCTGGCCCGCTCAGCAGTATCACCCCATCCTTTCTCCAACCCCCATTCTCGAATTCTGGAACATTGAACAGCCCAAAACCGAGATATTAGTTTTAAGGCTTCTCATGCGGCTTATTTCTTTTTGGAGGATGGAATTAGGCCAAAAGAAGAAGAAGAAGAAAGACTCCGAATCACCTGGCCTCAAACTGCTGGAATGGTGCGTCTTTAGACAATTCGTTGAGATGGACAGAGGCTAATAGCAATGCTGTTTGAAGCTTTTGCACGCTGTCGATGCTCTGGTTGATCAAAAGATTCTGAAAAATTATTCAAAAAAGAAAATTCGTTAATCGTCATAGCCTGCTGTTAGAACCAAGGCTGCAAAATCACTGGAAACCAACTCATCCAAGTTTCTTCAGCTTCACTGGGCAGCAGCTGGAGCCAAACAAGACACAGCTAAGTTGTACCGGCTTCACATACTCATTACTGAAAAGCCGAAGTTTGGACCTTTGTTTCGGTATTGCATCTGATTCAGTTCCATTTTATTTACCTGTCCCCTATGATTGAGAGCAACCAAGTAGTCCAGCAAAGCCTTCATGCTTTCAGATTCTTTTCCAAGTTTTGAAGTCAGGAACTTCGCAACGAACTTGACACCATTCCCAATCGAGGAAGGTAAGACTGTGTGAGGCGTGGAGAAGTCGAAAGCTCCAAAATCTATTTCCAATGCATTTTCATCATTTGCCCTGCATGTTCAATGACGCAAATACTTTCTTAAGCTCATATAGATGGAAGATTTCAATCTTCTATGTTTAATTCTCGTGGATAAAATGCATACCATGTCTCATCGAAGACGGTTTCTTTGAATATTAAAAATTCCGTAGCAGTTATTTCATCTACCTGCAGGCTATCTGCATTCACCTTAACATATTCCCAAATTCCAGGGTTGGGTCTTACTGCAAATGCAACAGTGGGAGGGACGACAGCTGCCTCCTGCAGATTTGAAGGCCAAAATGTTAATTTCGTGGAGAACTTATTAAGAACTGAGAAAGAAGGAAAAGAGAATTAAATACCCGGGTACGAGCTATGATAAAACCAAGAATGCCCTCAGAGATCGACTTCCTTTCCGCACTGTCCTGTATCACTTGCTCCATTTCCTCCCTCAATTGATTGGTCCTCATCACCCTTTTGCCCAGCGAGACAAACCTGTTTTTCACACAGAAGAAAACATCAGTTTTTTTTTTCTTTCTTTTTTAGCCAGTGGATATACATCTTGCTACTGATGATCATGTTAAATTGAGGGAGTGAATGCTAAGACGAACCTTCCCAAGCAAGCTTTCATCTGGCGCTTGCTTTGCTTCAAAGCTTCGGGCATGCCCTCTGCAATGCTGTCTGATCTCTTGAAGCTCATGCTCTGCTTTCTTCCGGAGTTGGACGAGGAAGCCATTTGATTTCAGAGCAAAACTCAAACGACAGCAGTGCCTGAATTCCGCTGGTTTGGATTGTCCAATGGCAGCAGTGGCAATTTATAAGCGTCCAGGTTGCTTCGCTTGTTGGCTTTCAAAATGCCACCGAGAGCTTTCTCCACGAAGAAGCCATGTTCAAGGAAAGAATGGCCGCTGCAAATGGGCCTGAGATTGGCCTTCCGGGAGGAAAAGGCACATCCCGGAAGTTGAATTGAGAAAACGAGAAAGAAAGGAATTCATTGGGCGATGGAGAGATTCCTTGTGGGTCCGAAATTTGGTTTGGTCGCAGCAATTGGCCAGAAATTCCTTCATTTGGCAACAAGAAAAGGAAGTTTGGATTATTTTCTTTCCTTTTCATGTTTAAAAAGTCTTCTTCTACTCTGAATTTGGTTTCTAATTCGAGAATCGAATCATCTCTCGAACTGAGTATGCTGTTGCTTCCTTGGAGTTACTTCTCTTTGCCGTTAGACCCTCGACGCTTTTTTGAAAAAATAGCCCATACTCAAGCACATTGCAATTCAGTAAGATAAAAGTTATATAAATACAAGATTAAACATCTATATACCTTACATAGCCAGTATTTCTTTCACGTGGATAAATAAGTATATAAGATATCATGAAATTTTAATATTTATATAAATTAATTTAAATAATTACTATATTTTATATACGATTTTATACATTTTCAAATGAAATAGCCCATGTGGACTTTTGTACAAAAAAACCTTGAGCATATTGGACCGAACCTCTCATCTATTTTTTTTTTAAATTTTTTTCTGCCCTTTATTTTATTGTTTTCTGATGGCTTATTGTCGATAAATTTTTATTTCAGCACCATTTAATTTAAATTCGTAATCACCAGGCCCTTTTCTTGGGTGCTTATCATAACCCTCGTTGACGTACACATGTCCTCTCATTCTTCTTTATGATCGATCGATCTGTGACTCATTCTTCAATCTAAATATACAATAAGAAATTAATTTTATCTTTCATAGATATTATCTTTTTTAAATGTCCTTTTTTTTTGGCTTGGTAACTAGCAAACAGTCTAAAGTTTTCAGCCAGAAAGACGGAAACATTAGCTGGGCCTATGGCATCCCCCGATTCAAACATGACAGTGAATCGAATTCTTCAAAATGCAACTGTCTAGTGAGTCACACCTACAAAATGAATGCACACAAGACAAATATATATTAAAAAATATTATGATGAGCCCTAAGATTTTAGAAAATACTTAATAATAATAATCCAACATAAATACGTCTATATTTCACCATCTACGGTAAATCTATCTTTAACAAATCTGTTTAAAATAAATTCAATCATCTTAAATCGATTAGGGTTTGTTTGGATAGAGTGTATTAAAAAAAATATACCAGTAAGAAAATATATTAGAATATGATATTATTAATATAGATTTTTTAATAGAAACATAGTGAAAAAAATGAATAAAAATATAGAACATGATGAAAAAAAGTAAAACTTTCGTGGTAATTAAGATGTCAAATTGGTCTTAGAAGGTGTGTATGATCAATCTTAAAGGAAAGAGGAGTATATTAATACTAAAATAAATAAATATCAAATCTCAACTACCATAATATAATTATAGATATGATACACCAATTGCGTGCCTTAGCTTTAGCTTTAAGGGTTGCGATTTACCATATATATATATATATAAGTTACATAGATAGACATGATATTTCTCACCATAGGTATATATAGAAGTTATCCAATGCCTTGGGCTTTTCCCTCTTGCAGGAGTTCGTAATAAAAATGCAACTTGCATCTAGGGTTTCAACCTAAAATCTCTATAAATACAGCTGCCTCCTCCTTCCTAGAGGGTCTGCATATCACGTTGCATCTTTAGAAAAGGGCCACCTCCTCCTGCTGCTCCGCCTCCAGATTTGTACCAGGGTTTTAGATAGCAATGCCTGATGGTAGGGTTTTAGGGTGGGTATGTCTGTTTCAACAAGCGTCGAATACTGATTACCAGCACTCTTTCATCCCCATGATTGCTGTGTATGAGGCGACGCCATATTCATCACATCTCCATTTCTGTAAATGCTGAGATCGACGGCTTTCACTGCCTTGATTCACCAGTTCCGGAGAAATTCCATTTCTTGAATTCGTTCCCCCAGTTTTAATTGGTCTTTTATGTATTTACTTGTGAAGATGGGATGGAAATGAGGATCCTTTCCCCAGATGATCGACTCTGACTATAACTGTGCTGTCTTATTTTCTCTTCGGAGAATCAAGCCAGGTTTCTGATCCATCCATTATTTAATAGGCGGTTGTCATTTTTTTCTATCTTTCTTGAAGTATTTCTGTTGCTATGTATTTTTTCTCACCGTTCGAATGAGAAGGAAATGAGGAGTAATCTTTCCCCATATGATCGACTTTGATTCAAACTGAGCTATGTATTTCTCCTTTTTCGGAGAATTAAAAAGCCAGTCTTCTGATCCTTTTTTCTCTCAATGTTTTATTTTAAATATATTTCTTATTATTTTAAATATAGTTTAATCATTTCCAACTGGTAGTCTAAATGATTTTGTAATACTTCTCATTGAAATGAAATCCCCAAATGGAACTATTCCTTCTCATGGATTTGTACACCAATATGCACATTCCTTTCTGACATAGATCTTTGGCAGATTGACATGGATCTACCACAGCTTCACTGGGAAAATGATTGAATAATGAAAACCTATAACTAAAATGCTTGGTTGACTGGATTGGGCGAATTAATTGTAACAGCAGCTCATGAGCCAGGAAACAAAAAGAAAGAGAAGTCTAGATTTAAATGAAAATGAAAGGAATTAGCCAACCGATTTGATTTATTTGGGGTGGGTGGAGAATCCCTAGAAATTTGCTTTTTGGCATCTTCGGCGAATATACCAGGATTAAGCCTCCACGCTTGAAAACGATTGGCCCTGATCTTGCAAAGAAAAAGGCCCTTTTTTCCATCTTTACGAGAAGGATTTTGATTGGTAAGGGTGGCTCCGTTGAGATCTTTATAGATCTTGGCTTTTCGTTTGAGCTCACACTGATCGTTTGATGATATCTAACCCGACTATAATATTTAGCACCATTTATTAAGTCAGATATACAAATATCGTCTCATAAAAGACTCATACATACCATAGAATTAGAATAATTAAAGAGTAATTAAGAATCCTTTAAAATTCTTTTTTTTGCTTGTGATCTTAATATGCCTCTAATTGAAATAATTTTAATATTTTAATGAAAATAAATAGCACTAAATATTGCGATTATATAATCAAGCCATTATGGTTGGCCCAAATGAAAAGGCTCTTAAGGAGCACTGAATCACAACACCCCTGTAAAGATTTAAAAGAAGAGATCATCAGTGCGATCTCTTTTATGAACAAATCATAGACATTAATGTTGAATTTGAAATTTAAACTTTTACAAATTCAGTGAAATGATACCTTTTAAGCGGTTCGAAATTTCCATTTCATTGAATTACAAATGGGATTCACTTGTAGGCCCGTCATTGTATTTTGCCATTGGATGAAATTTAGTGGATTTTATAAATTTAAGTTTTAACTGATTCTACTACGATCCAAATAAGCAATTCATGCCATATCTGTTAAATCTTGTTCACCCTAACTTTAGTAGGCCTGGGCCAATTTACTTCATGCAAGGTCCAGTGGGTTTTTCTTTAACAAGCCCATGTACAGGCTCAAAGTAGTTGTGGGCTTGACTAGCAGGGGAGTGGATTTGGAACCTTCTTTGGCTGGGCCTTGTTCGTTGACGATGCTTTACATTGCTTTATCCGAAATTAAAGAAAGAAAATCGTAAGCTTTAATTGATAAAATACACTCGTACGTAAGAAAATTTAAGACGTGCGAACTCGATCAATGACTCTTCCGGGTTAGTGTTTCTGAGGTGATGGTGGTGGGGAAGAACAAGAAGACGGTTTTTGAGTATTTTTGATTTTATTTTTTTAACAAATTGGGACAGGCCATGTAAGTATACCTATAATTTTGGTTAAGAGTTGTGAAAATTATTCATAATTTTATAAAATTAAGGAATATACTTACAATATGACTGAAATTATGCAAGTATATTTGCCAAAAATCCTTTTATTACTAAAAATGGACGTTTTAAAATTGAAAAGTTTCATTATGAAAGTGGTCACATGGTTGGACTATTAGCTTTTATTACTAAAAGCCTTTAAGGAATTTATGTTATTATAATAAATTAATAATATATATATATATATATAATTATTTATATTTAGTATTATAGATGATAACTATAGTTAAGTGTAGACATAATTGATATCTAGTAACTTAGTGACTTAGACAACAATGTTACGTTGAGTTGTGTAACTTAGTGGCATAATGATGATGTATTATATGGTAATGTAATAATTTCAACATCATACTGCAGAGTTGTAAATGGAACGGGGATATATAGTTGAGCCAGACTCTCCTCAGCATCAGGACTTCTGACAGCTTAAAACCACAGCCATAGGTTCATGCATGTGTTAGCTACTCAATCTTCGTTGATGCTACCACATGAAGATAATAGCAATTTATTTGGGACAAGGGTGAGTACCAGTGGTATGCTTTCGTGTAATTATATTCAATATCTTATTAACCCTATACACGAGACCGATTAATGCTAGATATTAATCCATTAGATTTCTTTTATTTAATTTTTTTTTCTTAAATGACTACTTCAATGTAGACCATGAGAGACAGTGGTCCAATTCGAGACACCATAATAGAGAAGCATGTGAATAATAGAAGTAAAGATTTTACACCATAACAGAGAAGCATGTGTACTCACTTTTAGCCCGAGGTGTTTGAGTGAATAAGCATTTATGAGTTATATTATGTTTAAAATCATATATATATATATATATATATATTAGTAGTTTAGATTTTTTCTTTACATGTAGATCATTTTGGATTAAATAAAAAAAATTAGCAGTTGTAATTTTTGCTACAATATGTATTTGTTTGATTGTAATAGGGGTGCATAATACTAACTATATACCATATAATACTCTCCATTACACCACACTCTCTGCTTATTTCAAAGACAGTGTATATTTACCATTGCTGTATCTCTTCTTTTCAGTTAGTTTTTTTTTATTTTTTTAATTATTATCTTCTATCTTTTAAATTTTTACCTTTTATCTTTCTTGCTTTTAAACTATTTTTCTTTATTTTTCTTTATTTTTTTACTGCATTAAACGCAACACACTCTACGATGCTCTCCTCATAATGCTATATCGTCTTTTCTACATTATACTCACAATTATACTCCACATCCAAACCCTTCAAAGATGGAAATAAAGATTTTGGTTATGCTTATCATCCTCTTTCCCCTCGATCGAGCTAAAATGTAAAAAGCCAGCTCTCGTTAATTCTCTCAGTCACCGTCTCTCGGTCACCGTCTCCATGCTTCTAATGCTCTCTCTCTCTCTCTCTCTCTCTCTCTCTCTCTCTCTGCTCGTCAAAGAAACCGGCGCCCTCGATGGTCACTACCATTTCTCCAACGTTCGGGAACGGGTAAAGAGACGTTCTCCTCATTAATGCCGGGTTTGATGCTTTGTAGGCATCCCGCATCCCATCTAACACCCACAGCCTCTGCCTTTGCATAGATCGACCTCATCGTTCCTCGCGCAGGCGGTACATTCCCATCATTTCTTTGTTTCTTTCTTCGTCATTTATATATACGACAACGGGTAGACAGGCAGGGACAAATGGCATTACAGTTTCTACCCCACTCGATCGGCTCCCAGTTACTTCCCTTCCATGCTCTTCCGCCTGTCTGTCACTCCTCTCTCTCGTATACGGCCATCCCTTCCGCCACAGCCCCTGTCTCCTGCTTCCTGATCTCATCGGGCCAAACGAACTTCACTGTCGAGCTTTGCTTGCTCGGCACGTTCACCTGCTGCGGCTGCCTCCGCACTCGTCATCTTTCTTCCCTAACTTCATGATGCACGAGGCCCACAACGTCCCTCGTAGTGTGTGTCGTGAGGACGGTGGAAGAAATGACTTCTATTTGAATCACAACCGTGGATTGCTCATTGTTTGGATTGGAAATCACTATTTTACTTTGACTAATTGATGAACTTCTGTTGACTGGTCTAAAAGTGGTTTGTGATTATGAGTCCTTCACGGTACAAAAGTATCCAGCCATGATTCAGGGAATATCGACTCAGTCCACGATTCAAAACCCAAGGATGGTCTCTAAAAAAATAGAAATGAAAAGAAAGAAAAAAGAGAAATTCATCTACATCAGATGTTTTGATGCGTCAAGTTCACTCATTTGGTTTCCGTCGACTTCATAAAGTGCATGGTCGACGTCGCAGTAGGCCATTCCCAGCAACATTCTTTAAATCCTGTCAAAGGGCCTTTGAATTCACATGCCTCGGAAGCTTGGATTTTCTACCATTTCTTTCATGTGACAGCGGCTGTGCCGCTGAGGATGTGATGATGAGGAGGCTGGCTTTGGGGGTCAAGGGAGAAGCCATCCGCAATAATTGCACTTCCAGAATATCAGAAACTCGTGACAGGGAATTGTCTTCGGGGCTGCTGCATTAAACACTGTCTGCTGGGAAACTGGCCTACTGGCTTTTTTATCACAGGCTCTCAGCTGCTGCCCGGTAAAAGAGAAAGGAAGGTAAAGGAGTGCAAGCGGTCGAGAATCTCATGTTAGGGGATTTTTCCTGGAACGAAAGAGAAGAGGGAAGAAACCCACACGGAAAAGAGTAGACGTCTTCAGGCCTTTTTGGGAAGACTCAAAGCTCAAATGCGCCGACTGCTTGAAGTTTGGGGGGTGTTTAGGGGACGGCCCTGATGGGGAAGTCTTCTTTTTTGTGATACCCGAAAGCTCGAGAAGGAAAGAAAGCTATCTAGAACCTGATATTTGTTTTTGGCTTTTGTGGGATTTCGAGGGGAGAGAAATGAGCTGTTGTGGAAGGAATGGAGGTGTTAGGCGGTATGTCAGGTCAAAAGTGCCCCGCTTGAGATGGACTCCCGATCTTCATCACTGTTTTGTTCAAGCCATTGATCAACTCGGAGGCCAAGACAGTTAGCTTTTCTTCTCTTTCTTCTGGTCTTCTTCTCTCTTCTGGAGTTACTGGAAACTTAATGTTTTTTCTTCTGTCTTCTTTCTGTTTTGCGATTTCTGTAGAGGCCACACCTAAGCTTATTCTCCAGCTGATGAATGTAAAAGGACTAACCATTTCACATGTCAAAAGCCATCTTCAGGTTAGTCTTTTCTTGCACATTTATTCATCCCCTCTTGCTTTGGAATTTTCTTGATTTTTAACGTCTAATCTCATAGTTTTCACAATAATTGGATTTCCTCTGGTTTCGATCAGATGTATAGAAGCATAAAACCCCATGTTAACCAATCAGGTATGTCATGATATCCTTTTCCAAAAAATTTCTTTGCTAGATATGTGCGTAAGTACCTTACTTTTTTTTTTCCCCCACTTCTCTTATTTTGTATTGGATTTGGATTCGTCTTTCTCTTTCTCTTTTCTGTTTCTTCACTCTCTGCTGCAAGCATTTGTGCAACAACATGTTAATCCAATGCCGATCACATCAGTTGGGTTGGTGGCAGTAGCATGCCTCACTTCATACGAGCTTTATTACTTGCACCAGTAAAACTACTGTCCGCCTGTGGGTACCATTATAAGAAGTCCCACATCTACCACAATTTCTACCTGCTGTGCCCCTGCTTTCCAATTCTGTAGATTTGTGAATGTAATCCTCACTGAAAATCATTAGCCAGTTATTTGCTACTACCTTGGTAAACTCCTCTTCTTGTTCCTTCTAACAAGTAATGTATACCCTTTTCCGGTGATGTAACTAAATTATGATGGCCTTCTGTTATCTTCGAGATCAACAGATGTGTTTCAGCATCATTCTCTACTACCAACGACGTAAGCATGCTCATTTCCTCCTATTCTTATCTCTTCCTTGCTGCTGTGGACTTTTTCAGCTTTTTCACTATCCATTTCTTAATTTTTATTCCTAGACCACGGCCGGAAACGAGATACAAGCCTGATACCATGCAACGCGGCCAAAGAATACAAGGAACAGTGACATATCCTTGCTGCTTTGATGATCATCATATGCAAGCTATGGGTGTGGCGAGTGGAACAAAGGAGGGAGGTTTTAGCTTCGGATGGCAGAAAGCTGCTGAAGAAGAAGAGATCTTGTCAGATGATCTCCACAACATCAATGCGCAAAGTTACACAGCAGAAGAACCTCGTTCCTTCAACTTCCGAAAGGTGAGACTGTGTACTTCCTTCCGATTCTTGAGCTTTTACAGTATCTTGTTTCTTTTGCGTTGCTTTGTTCTCTCTACACATGATCCTACCCGTTCAATTAACGATGCGAAAAAACCAGAAAAAGGCCCGCGTTTTTAATGGAATCAGGATATCTTGCCAAAGCCATGTCAACCTTTTCTGCTCTGGCCTCTGGCACGCTAAGATGGTCGATGGGGTGTTGTAATTTCCAAACCAAAATATTAAATTGGGTTTGATGGGGACGGCCGTAGTTAAATTGGGAACTGCATGCAGCCTTTCAAATGCAATCATGGAAGCTTCCGCTGTTGCATTCAAACCATGGGATGCAGCTAGTTGCATATTGCTGGGTACTGCTTGTCTGGACCATCTGACACGTACGCCTCTGGGTTTTTCTTCCAACGATTAAAGCGTCTAGCTGTTGGCAGCTAGCTTGCGCAGGTACGAAAGGGAGTAGGATTTGGAAAGTACGGTAAAAATTTCAACGTGGAGGTAAAATCTTCCATCTGCCGACGCGTGGTAACTGGGTCAGAGGGTTTTTGGAGAGAGTAAAAATTTCAAGGAGATAGAAAAACCGAAGACGTTGGATCACAGCCGATTTGTGTACATTGGGTCATATGAAGCCTGAGGCATTGATATTTATTTTCGTTTTCTATATAATATAATTAGATAAAACTAGAAATATTTATAGCCTATTTTGGCTTTAGAAATAATTAAACAACTAAGATCATTATTTTATCATGATGGATTCAAAGATTATGTTGTGATAGATTTACCAGTTCTGTTTTAATATTATATTTTCATTAAATGCATGGATTAGATTAGCTTAGTAACTTATAATCTACTGTTTTAAAATATGATATTAAACTGAAACCGCGATATAATGATTTAATAAGCTTCATCATAAAAAATATAACGAGTTTAAGTTGTTTATTATCTTATTTAACTAAAATAAGTTATACATATTTCATATTTAAGGGGGGAAAATATAAATAGCTTTAAGCTTATTAGAAAATATGTGAGTTCCACGTACATAAATTGCTTGTAGATTCAACGTTTTTGAGCTCCTTCACATGTGACCTCATCTGTATATTTCAAGGCCATGAAGCAATGCCCTGGGGCTCCCCTTGTTTATAACAGTGGAGGTACAAAGTCTATGCAATTAAGATTTAACTGTTGGTTTGGGAATTCAAAAAGTAGAGAGAAAAGACATAAAATGTAAAATCTAAAAAATGATAATGAACAGAAAGCAAATGATGTGAGAAGATGTAAATAATTATTAAAAATAAAGTAAATAAAGATAAAATTAATAAAATTTTTATATTAAAAAATAAAAAGTAATGATTGAAAATATAGATAATAATGAGAACAAGTATGATTATTATAATATATCAATGTTGTATTAATCAAATGAATGTAGGAAAAATAAAAAAGAGATTTTTACATCTTTTCTAAATTCTTAAATGCAGCTTTAATTATATATATATATATATGTATATAAATATTTTTCTTTTAGCTTTCCTTAGGCCATATTTAGTAACAAAAAGGAAAATGTCTTGAAATGTCTTTTCCTATTTTTTGAATTTTTTAATTGACATTATATTTATCATTCCATAAAATTTCTATCACCGTTTATTTATTTCTAACCAAAAGTCTATCTATTTAATTTTATTTATTTTATTTCAATCATTACTCCCTACATAATTTCTTATTTTTTCTTATTTTTTATGTATTTTACTTTTTATCCTCTTTTCTTTCCTTTTTATGATATCCTAAAGCACCCTAGGTTCAACCCTTCTCACGGAGAGTGAAAATCGTTCATCTTGTAAGGATAAGATTTAAAACCATTAAAATAAATGTGCTCTATTTAAATCTATTTATCTCTGACTAAGTTTATAAATTAAGCATAAAATACACATCTATATTATTTTCTTTATTAACCAAATTACTATATTGTTCCATTTTCGTCTACTGATATAATTATCTGGGTGCGTTATGTGCTAACCTATATCCTGGCACGGATTGTAACAAGCCGCGATAATAAATATTTTTGCAACACTTGATGAAGGGAGATCCACCTGTCTTGTGGTCTTTTGTCAGCCCATGTTGATTTATTTAATTTGTATGAAGAATTGTCCAAATTAAATGCTAAGAAAGGCTATGTCAAACAAAATATAAATGCCATTTTTTATTTTGAGAAACTAAGAGACATATATATATATATATATGATTAAATGCATATTTTATAATTAGATTTTGATAACCTATGGACTTTCATTTTACTACTCTACGACGATGTTTGGTATCAGATTAAGTCAGAAAATTGAAGCATATCAACGGCATTGTTATATGAGTAAAGAATTGTAGAGATCTGCAAGTGAAATATCAAAATTTCTGACAAAATTTCGGTTTGTTAGCCTCATCTTTGAAATCAAAATAATCAAGACGATCCAATAATTGATATATAGATCTTCCAATCTTCTTCGAGCTAGTTTTATATTGGAATCTTGACTAGTGTAAGTCGTGAATTCTTAATTAGGAAAAAAAAAAAAGAAGACATTGTTGAGGGGACTGGCAGCTGGTGCTTCCATGCCCGTGAAAGTCTAGCCTTGGACGATAACATTTCCTTGCCAGGATTACTAATCTTTGCTAGTATAAGTATTTAAATTTATGCCACATTAAATAACACTACGGTTGAAAACCCCAAATTGTTTTTCTAATGTTTTAGTATTTTCTGTGTGGCAGCTTTGAGCCTTATTCAAATTGGAAACCTGTTAATGTTCTAATATAATGCTACGTAGATAAAATTATAATAAGGCACCGATGACTTAGAACTTCTTCCACAGAAGCCAAATGTGGGACCATTCGTATGGGCCCAATGAGATGATTTGAAATCTATCCTATTTATTATATAAAACTACTAAATTTCAATTAGTTTTGTAGTGAATATAAAGCCATTGAAAATCTTACCTTCCGTATGTTGTGGATTTTCAGTTAAAATGATTTTAAGCTCGATCATTAAAAGAATAATCATAACTACCGTGAATATGATGAATTTTATAAAATTATCCTGGTAGGCTCCACATGAACTGATTCTAAGTAATTAATGGCCCAATTAATATGACCTATAGATTTTTATAAGTGATATTTAATTACATAGTTTATTTATTTTGTCTTTGTTTACTTCATTTTTAGGTAGCAAAAGCCCATTCTAAGAGAGTCCACCAAATGGGGCCCGTCCCTATCTTCTGGGTTTGTTGAATGCGTGTGCAATTTCTTAGGAGTTCGTTTTGTTGCTTAATCCAAATTTAATTCATGCAAGCTCAACACGACTTTTCTTGTGCAGCTATCAGCACTACTCCATTGATAGGCTGTTAATCACAGAATCACGAATCATAAACCCACATTTGCATTCATTTTCTCAAGTCAAACTAACCTGCTCGGTAATCATCTTTGTAATAATTTTGTAAATAAGATTTATTGAATGACAATGGATGCTGCTGCAGAAGAGAAAATTCAATGAGCTCGAAATTCCGTCGGCTTCGGCGCTGCTGCTTGGCGTAGAAAGTAAGGAGGAAGAAATAAAGGACTTGTCACTCTCTGTTTCTTTGCACCCTCTACCAGGGAGTAATTCTTCGTCGTCCAGTGAAGCTAGTGATGGTTTATCTTTGTTCTCAAAACGGAATATCAGAGAATGTCTGAGGTCTTTCCCCCAGGAGAATGGTGTAAATTTAGATCTATCCATCTCTATCTATGGTTCTTGAGTTGGGTGTCTTGAAATATCATTTTGCTAGCTTCTGTGCATTTCTGGGATTTTGAAACAGTTTCTTTACGGCTACTTGTGGAGATTACAGCCATTCACATGCAATTCAAGCAACCCTGATTTGAGCTCAGTGACTTGAATCGATCCAGACCACTTATTTTGATGAGCTTAACCATGTAACAATCTACTCGTTTGGAGTGTTGAGTTGGTCGACTCAAGATATTGACTTGAAAATTTTTGCTATGAAACCATCTACATCTGGCCATCTCCATAAAGGTATATGAAGATTGTCAAGTTATCTTATGTTTCAGACTAATCAAGCCCGCCCAGTTAGCCTGAGGATAGCAAACCATATGCATGGATCATACGGCGCGATTCTTCTAATCGACGGTTTTGCGTTCTTTATGTCTCCGATCTTTATATTATTAAGCGCGTTAATTGATAGGATGGTTATCGACATTTCTTTACCAGCTGAGATTATGTGATAGCTAAATCTATTGGTCTATTTATGAGATAAATCCTGTAATTTTATATAATTACAAATTAGATCTCATGTTTTGAAAATTTGTGAAATAGATTTTCTAAATTTTATCAAATATGAGGATTTGAAACGTATGGATGAAAAACTTGGAGGGGTCTAATTTATAACAATAAAAATAGTTGTAAATTAAATTCTGGAACTCCGATTGGCAATGGAAAAAATAGGGTGGAAAACTTTTTTACTCTTTTTAATCCCTTTTTATACA
>JAYJMB010041347.1:320-23063 GCA_036873735.1 Pouteria campechiana
ATAATTATTTTATTCTTTTTAGTTATTTGTATAACAAAAGTACTTTCATGCATTTTTAAAAAATATTATATTTTATTTAAAATATTTAAATAATATTATTAAATACTTTTTATTTGAAAAAAAAGTTTGATGCAAGTAGAATTGCTTAAACTAATAGGATTTCATTAAGATCATTTGTAAAATAAAAATTATTTATGAAAATATTAATCATATATTAAATCAAAAGTACTTTCAAATAACTATTAAATAAATAATATTTTATATTTTTTTAAAACTATTTTTCAAGATTTAGTCATTTACATAATTCTTTTAAAAATAACAAGTGATGAAATTAAAACATAATTATTTTATTCTTTTTAGTTATTTGTATAACAAAAGTACTTTCATGCATTTTTAAAAAATATTATATTTTATTAAAGTTCTACAGTAATAGCATTTTTTGTAAAATACTGAAATTCTACGGCGGGGACAAGATCGAGAATGATTTTATGGCGATACATCCCATCCATACACTCTGGTTCATTATAAACCTTGGATTTCTCTATTTGTTGTTCTGATAGATTAAAATTATCACTTTTAAGATCTTACCGTTAACTCCCGGGCATGGTTTTATACGTTTACGATCTGCCTCAGATACGACACCGCCTTCACAGGACCGCCACATCTCATCCGTCCATCTTACGCGCCGACTCCATGGGCAAAGCTATAAATAGGGAGAGGAGGAGGGAGGCTGGAGCATTCTTTATCGTGGAGCCTTAGTTTCTACACCGTCTGATCTTCCAAGGTAAGATAAAAAAGGCAAAAAGAGGTTTTCTTCTTCTTCATTTTTCTGGCATCCTTCTTTTTTTTGACGGATATTTTGTTTTGTTCTATCCTGACGTTGCCCAGATATCTTCTTTCTCGTTGCAGCCTCACGATCAGATCGTCGTTGCGGGATTTTCTTGTATTGCAATTTGTCTTCTGATTGTGGTGGTGCGTTCGCGGCTCTTCCGTGGAGGAAGAGGTAGAAATCTCAGACCCGCTGAGGCGCAGTGCGCTTTCCTCTCCTGCAGAGGAAGAGGTATGCATCTACTACGCGATATAGATAGTTTATTTTTGGATTTCCCTTCATGGCAATTTCTTCGGTTTCTTGTGGCATCTCTTCGAAGAAGTAGATTCTTCTAAAACTTCGACTGAAATCTGATTTTTCTGCTTTTTGTGATGGCTTGCGCTGTCTTTGTATAGAATCCCCGGGGAAAGTATCGATTTTCGCTATCCCTTTGATTTGTAGACCTTCCTCTGGATATTTTTGCAAGGGCTTTTCTTGGCTTGGTTTCTATCGGTGACGGATCCTACATTTGGCGGTTTCCTTCAGCGGAGGTATAATCTCGAATGCCATATGTCAAGATTCGGCTATGTCTATTTATCCGCTTATGATGGGCATATTAAATTCATTATCATTTCTATACTTTTTATATTGGAATGCTTCTTCCATTCTTCATCATTTTTTGCCGAATTCTCAATTAGAATCTCATCTTCTCGTCGTCTCCTCCTCTTCTTCTTCTTACCGGGAATTCCTCCTCCTCATCCTCCTCCACCACCTCTTCTTCTTCTTACCGTGAATACCTCTTCTTCTGCTCCTCCTCCTCCTCCTCCTCTTCTTCTTACCGTGAATACCTCTCCTTCTACGGCTTATTAAATTCATTACCATTTCTATACTTTTTATATTGGAATCCTTCTTCCATTCTTCATCATTTTTTGCCGAATTCTCAATTAAAATGTCCTCCTCCTCCTCCTCCTCTTCCTCCTCCTCTGTTCATTGCTGATTTGTTTTGTTTAGTCCTTATTCTGTTCATTGCTGATTTGTTCTGTTTCGTCCTTCATTCTGCTTTATTTCATGTTTCATATTTATTTCACCAAGTTATGCCACAAGTTATGCTACTCATCTAGATGAGAAAAGGGGTATTTCATGTTTCATATTTATTTCACCAAGATATGCTGCTCATATAAGGGGTAGACCAACCTTTTATGCTCGACTTATGGATGACTGGTTTGAAGCTCATTCTTTTTTTTTTTTTTTTTTTTCTTTCTTTTTTTTTTTTTCCCTCTCTTGAAACCGTGAATACTATCTTGCATATTTTCGTTTCTATTTTACTCCTTTTTTCTGTTCATTGCTGATTTGTTCCTTTTATTGCTTTTTTTTATTTTTTATTTCATATTTATTTCACCAAGTTTATGCTGCTCATCTAGATTAAATAAGGGGTACACAAACCTTGTTTGCTCCACTTATAGATGACTGGTTGGATGTTGGACCCATATGCAAGATTCTCATTTGGTGGGGAGGTCATTTGATTTAAAGCAGCCTCTTCTGTAGGTCTGGAACATTTCATCAAATTGATCTCTTATGCATGTTAGTCTGAATGTTTCTCATGCTGGGGAGCCGGGAGCCATTTTCCCTTGTTTATTGAGATTAGCACGGCTTAAATCTTATAAGCAGGAGAATATATTGTCAGAATTCTCTAGCCTTTTAGCTTTTTTAAGCTCTCATACTCTTCCAAACCACTGCTGGAAACCATGTCTGGCTTGTTTGATGCCATGCTTCCATTATTAATGCTCCTCTGATACCCTATATAATTCTCATGCAGGTCTTCTGCCTATATCCTGCTGCTTCTTGGTGATATAGATTTGCACAAGAATGAAGATTCTGGATGGTGCACTTGGTTGCTGGATGATGGTGGTTAAAAGGGATATTCGTATTATGTTCCTTTTTGTGTCTGTTCTGCTGTAAGAGTTTTTGCTTGGTGAGGTTGCTTTCTTCTTTGTAATTGGGGTCTGTTGTTTTTGCTTTTGGCCGGATAAATGATTTGATGTGTAAGGTCTTGTAGGTTGGGTGGTACCTTTGCAGGTGCGCTTGCAGGCCAGCCGAAAATCTTAATAAAATTTCGTTCTTGTGTCTGGGGAGGGCCTTTTGAGGCTTGTTCATATTATTTTTATTTTTATTTGCCTCAGGCCCTCCCTGTTGTGTGTCGTCTTGTATATTTTTTTCCCTTTTTTTTTTATCTGGTCTCCGTAGGTATAGTTTATTTTGAGCATGTCAAATATTCTCATCTTCTGAAGCCTGCTGGTGTGCACCTGAATAACAGTTGAGATTAGGACATAGCTGTCCCAACAACTGTTGCTGGTGGGGAGTCTCTCATGTGTGGTCCTCTTGTCTGCACTTCCCTGACCATTAAGCCCATCCAGCATGCTTCAGAAGTTCTTGTGAAACCTGATTTCCCAACTTATTCAGATTCCATCTCACATGGTAAGCATTTGAGCATCATTTCACAGAAGCATAGATGACAGAAAGTGAATGTATACAACATTGTGCAGGCTAACGTGCACATTCCAATGTTCAGAAACCAATAACTGATATTCTCAACCTGATTGTAGGAAAAGGTATGACAGATTTCTGCTTGCATCCTGCTAGTATATTCTTAAAGTTCCAAGGGGAAAGCTTTGTATCTAACCTAGCATTTATTGTTCCACACTATCAAAAATCAGTTGAGTGTCCTAACTTGCCTTAGTTCTGCAAGAAGATTCACATGTAAATCATAGGCTGCTGCAGCATCATCGGATGCTTTGATAGCTCTGCTTGGTGTGATGACATCTATGCCCCCCTTGAAGTTCTGTGCTTGCTTTTTAAGGTTTCCTTCTGAATGGATTTGGCTGTCTTAGATATCCTTGTGTGGAATGCCGCAGCTGTTGTTCTGATGGTAAAGCTTCCACAGGAAAAGCTATCTGCCTCTTTATGTGATCTGCTGTTTTGGTGCCTTGCTGTCTAGAGCATAAGCAATCAGTTGCCACTTTCCCCATTCATATGGGATTTGTATGATATCAATGGCAGCATTTTTGCCATGAAATTTGACCTCCTCAGATGTTTGGTTGTGGCAGTAAACCTGGGCATAAGTTATATACGCAAAATAAGCAATTTAAAGTACTGAGCCAGTTTTGTATACATTGAATAAAATCTTTGGAATCTTGTCCTTTCATATGTGTTTTGAAACCATCTGTTAAGATGCCTCATCACAATGTCTTGATTTTCGTTTTCTGAATATAAATTGCATTAGCTATGAGCTTTTCCACCCATATTGTGTCGCATTGTCTTGATTTTCTTCCTCTGAATATAAATTGCATTAACTATGAGGTTTTCCACCCATGTTGTGTTGGTTGATGATCAAGATATAATCCTTTTTATATATTTACCTTAATTTTCATATTTAACCCAATGTTGATTAACATTCAGGTAACTGGGCACGTTGATGCTAATGCGTGATATTTAGTTTGGAAAATGGTTTGCATCAGCATTGAGCTTCCATTCGTACTTGCATAGACAGTTTTAATCACATTCAAGTGGGTAATATTTCAAGCCATCTATTTAGGTGGCTAAACTTGCAATATGATGGTTACAGTGTTGGATGGCAAGTGTCATGGTATTAACAAAATGGATGGACTTGTATGGGTTATCATGAGTTCTACCTATTTGGTGGTGTAAATCTTGTGGTCGGTAATGGCAAATTAAAGAAGGATTTCTAGAAGGATCCGATGGTATTCAATGTTCTGGTGGTATATGTTGAAGATTGGTGGATTCGTTTCTCTAATTTTATTTCCTATGTTAGTGAATATTTTGTTGGTCTCGTTGAGGTTTGCTGTTGTTACATCCTCAATTACTTGAACTTTGGAGTGGGCCTCTCAAGGAGAGAGCTGGGTAGTTGAGTCTGAGGGCACTGGTGGAACTGAGGATGGTAGAGTTATTCCTCCGTCAAGGTTGTTGAATCTAATTTTGGAGCTGAGATGGCTTTCTTATGGATGGACCTAATCATGGGAAGTGTGCCTTGCTGATGATGTAAATCCAATGGTGGAAGTTGAACTTCAAAGATGGCAAAGTTATTCCTTTGTCAAGGTTTTGTCTAATCAAGTTTGAAGCTGGGGTGGCTTTCTTATGGATGGAGCTAATCACAGGAACTGCATGTTGTTGATGATGCAACGCTCTAATCTATCCTTTTTTTTAGCATTTTTGGCAGCCCTTGATGTTGCTGGCTGCCTTCTATGAATTTTGTGAGGTTGGTGTTCATTTTGTAAGTATAGTTTTAGGATCTGCTTTACTCAAAGCAAGATGTTTGTATTATGGGTAAATTTTTTATTTGCTGCTGCCATCGTTGTATTTGGTTTTCTTTATCAATCTTTTCAATCAACTATGAAGTTTAGCATCTTGCATTTTATGCTGTGGAACTTTGTAAAAAAAAATTTGGTTAGAAGGGATGCCAATTGAGGGCCAAAATCTGAGTCCAAAAATTTTTGGAAAGATTGAACATGTAGTTTTCAGATTTTGCGAAAAAAATTATAGAAGATTTTTGGTGTAGGACAGGGTGTTGGCAATGGATGAATTAGAAGAAGAATATCCAGAATCTAGAAATTTCAATAATTCTCAACTTATAATTCATCAACCAGAAAACTTGTACCATACATCAAGTTGATCCATTTGTTCATCACTTGATGCACGAATCAAATCCCCAAAACAAATTTTCATAAAACTCTCAAATAAATTTTTAAAAATAAAAAAACCTTAATTTATGTATGGCCTCTTAGCACTTTGCATCATTCTCCATGGCTTGGAAAAATAAAACTCTCCTAGAGTTTGGAGAGAGATGCCAGTCAAAAATCAACTTAGTGTGTCTTATTTGGCTTAACTTAGTGTGTCTTATTTGGCTTTGGTAGGAGTTGGTGATATAGTCCAACACTATAAATTGAATTCTCATGAGTTGGACAATACTTCAGAAAGCATAACTTCTTTTTCTGTTTTCCTTGATTCTCTTCATATGCTTCATAAGCTTGAAAATCTTCACCAAGGGAGAACACAGAAATCTAATGTGCTGATCTTTGTGTGATGCATCTTGAATTTTTGGCGTCTCATCACTTCTTTCTTCTGTTTTCCTTGATTCTCTTCATGTGCTTCATAAGCTTGAAAATCTTCATCAAGGGAGAACACAGAAATCTATTGTGCTGACCTTTGTGTGATGATGCATCTTGAAATTCTGTCATCTCATCACTTCTTTCTTCTGTTTTCCTTGATTCTCTTCATATGCTTCGTAAGCTTGAAATTCTTCATCAAGGGACAACACAGAAATCTTATGTGCTGACCTTTGTGTGATGATGCATCTTGAAATTTTTTCTTCTTACTTGCCAAGTATTTTCAGTCTTCGGAATAAACTCGGACATTTTTTGCACATAACTATAACTCTTCTGAATTTTCAGTCTTCTCAATGCAAACTTTTTGTTGTAATAAAATCTTAAACAATCTCAACTTTTTTATTTTCAAATAATTTTTCAGTAGAAACCAAATCAGCGCTTTCTGTTTGTTAATTCTACTAATGAAATATCCAAGGGTTCAACAAACGCCTTTGTAACAACCATGGTGTGTTCTATATTCACACATACATGCCTTTCTTCTTTGAGATCTTCATTGGCATTCACCTCTTTGTTTGTTTCATTCATAGAGTTTATGTACAGAGATCTTTCACCATTGACGTCAACTATGGACTCAACCTTGATAGCAACATTTGGCATAGAATTTTTCTTGGGAGCATCATTTGTCTTGGAATGGAGATTTTGTTCTAGACTTTTGAAATTCACTTCTGACATTCAAAGGACACTTACCAATTGTAGACATTAAAGTTAGACTTTGGGCTAAAGACTCTTGAAATCCTTTTTGACTTTGGCGCAAAGTATCTAACTTAAATGCAATGTCAGCCTTGTTTACCATGATTTTCTAAAAATTTTGAAATTATTTTTTTTTTGAAAGGGACTTTTGAAATCTCCAGAAAATGGTTTCTGTATTTTAAAAACTATAGGCTGTTTTTTTGCAAATTTGAAAACCTCAAGTTTGTTTCTTTATAAATCTCAAAGGTTAAGGCCAGCTTTGAAATTTCAGAAGCCTGAGGGGGCTATTGGTAAAAATTCTATTAAGCGATTTGTTCAAAACAGAAAATAAGAGGGAGGCTGTTTGAAACTTCCCCACAAAAACCCCAAAATTGAAGATGGGTGTTCTTCTTCGTGCCATAGCAATAGTGGGTGGGTTCAAATCCCACTGTGGTTCATTGATGGTGATGTATGGTTTGAACCAACTAGAACAGATCATCAGATGGTAGGTTCTGATGTTGGAGAAGGTGGTCTGGCACTAAATTGGTGATGGCAGAGATGTGGGCTGGTAATTCCATTACTTCAGGGCTGTCAGAACTAAAAAGATGACTCATTTGAAGTCAGAAGAGGCTTGGGTCACCAGATTTGAACTCTCGTGGCTTTTCCGATGAGACTCAGCATTGTAGGCTCCCCGAATATGAAGAAGATGGTCTGTGGGTTGGGTTACAGAGCTGAAAATTGTTGGTTTAGAGGAAGAAAGCTTTCACAGTAGGTTCCAACACTTGTAAGTGATGATTCCAAGATTAGGGTTGTCGTAGGGGAGGAGAGATCCCAAGATGACCATTGGTGCTGTGGAAGAAGTCGGAATTGAAAAGGATGATGATCCCGATCGGCTTCAGCATAGTTTCCTTGACTCTGAAGATAGTGGTTGTTTCTTTGCTTACAGAAAAGAGATGACCATTGGTGCTGTGGAAGAAGTCGGAATTGAGAAGGATGACGATCCCGATCGGCTTCAGCATCGTTCCTTGTTGACTTTGAAGATTGTTTCTTTGCTTACAGAGAAGTGATGAATTTTATTTTTCAAAAAAAAAAAAAGGAAAAAGAAAAAAAAAAGAACACACATTAAGCTTGGTGAAACCCTTGCTGACAGCAAATGGGAAGATTTCACTGGTTTTGGTATGATGTATGATAGGATGCCCTTAAATCAATGAAAATAAGAAAGACCCGGGAAGAAAGAGAAGATTCAATAGTGAAAAAGGGATAAAAGGGAGGAAAAAAATAGACGAATTAGAAGAAGAAAGAATAAAAAAAAAAAATAGAAGTTAGAAATTTCAATAATTCTCAGTCAATAATCTATCAGCCATAGAACTTGTCTAAACCTCCTACAAAGCAAAATCTTATCTTTAGGAAATAAAAATCCTAATGTAACCCTAAATGTATTCCATATAAATAAAAACCTTAACTAAATAAATAAAACTTATAATGGAAACTATTCATCTAGTTAATTCATGTGTTGATTGCTTGATGCACAGATCAAATCCCAAAAACAAATTATGAATCACAAAAATCTTAAATAAGAAATTCTTAAAAATAAATAATCTAATTTATATGTCCTCTGCGGCATATGTTTGCCTGAAAAATGTGGTTTTTCAGGCAAGGAAATGATCGTCAATTTGAGTCACTAGGCCCATCTGAGTTTTGACTTCAGGATTAATAGCGGTCAGTGCAATGGCCATGCGGAACTTATATGATGGATGATCATGGATACTCTCCTGGGGAGGACTGGAGGTGAGGCCCCTCTTTTTATGTGTGTGTTTTTTGTACGCCATCCACTCAAGTCTTACTACATATTCGGCAACTACAGAAGCATATGATAGAGTCACCTTTAAAAACCATTCAGCAGGCTGCTGATTTTATCTATAGTTGTAGCATGCAACAGATAATCTTTCTCTAATTTAAGGCCGATGTACTGTAATGGGCGTTTTGTGGATTTCATGAATCATCTCTTCCAGAATCTAAGCAAATGACACCATCAACCTTGAAGTTTCCATGGCTACATGTAATCAATGACTACATTTACCTCAAGTTTGCATAGCCACATGTAGGCAATGGCTAGAAGGTTCAAAGTACTGGGAAAAGAGAAGAAATATATGTGGAGTTTCAAGACATTGTAATATTTTTATAGCAGTGGAAAGGTTGAATATGGAGGTTCTGGAGATTAAAGAAGTGTTTGCTGGTTGTGGATCTGATGTGGACAAATGATGATATATGTGTCATCTGTCATTTGTTAAGAATTTGGCTTGCATATGCTGAATGATGACAAGGAAATATTCGAAAGTTAAATTCATTTGCTTTCAGTAGTTACACCACACCATTTTGTGTCTTCGCTACATGGGTGTTTACATTTAATTTTTATTAATTTATTTGGTGCTGAACGTAATATGGTTGCATTTTTTGCTTGTATGCTTGTTTTACTGTAGGTGCAAATGGTTGGATAAGGGAACAGGGCTCCACTGCATGGCCTGCATGATTGGAGGATAATCACCAGTCTAATAAGTGTGACAAGTTTGTATTAGATGTTTCCTTTATGACAGTGTCTGTTTATTTGGTTCCATTTATTTGATAATGTTATTAGAATGCTGAGTGGCAACCAAATTTATTTCAATGTTAAGATATTGGCTGTCTTGAATTCGGTGCGGGGAAGGCAATGATAATAAGATTTTGCAATGCCGTTGCAATTAGCATCGATTGATCAAGGTTTGGGAGTTGGTTACATTGTTGATTTGTTGGTGGGGGGGCTGGACCATCGATAAAATAACTTGTAATAGGGAGGCTTATCATTGTTTACAGCTATATTCTCTTCTATTTGAGTAAGCATTTGTTGTGGATAAGAAAACCACTCTAGTTGGTTTTACTTTGATAATCTTAATACCACTAGTTTTATAGAATTTGAATATTTAGAAATTTATTCTATTATGAATTAGTGATTAATTTTGTTCATAATTTTCGTAATTCTCTTTATGGGTTGCTTTTGAATTATTAGATGAAGCGCAATATGTGTCAAAATAGTCCAATTTGGTTGTTTATTGAGTTAGAATTCAAGTGGGCCTAAGATTAAATGGATCCAACATCATTTTGGAGACTTAAACTAGATCTAGAAAAGGAATGATATTTCTATCATTTTGGATTTTTCATATCTTTTGGAGAAATTTGATGAGGAATAAAGTTCTCTTCTAAATTTTATCATGGGAATGATTCCCTTGGGTGTGATGATTCCTTTCTAGAATTGAATTATTTATTACATTAACAATTACATTTACATTCTCTTCTTTGTTCATTATCTTTATTTTTTCTATTTTATTTATTTATATGGAGGCCTGAGAATTTCCATTCTGCATGGAACAACAATAGGAAATGAACCTGGCCATGACCATACTGATGCCTAACATTCATGTGTGTATGCGACCTGATAATCTTTATTCCGTGGAACAAAACTAGGCAATGAACCTGGCCATGATCACCCTGATTCATAACATTCATGTGTATGTGGAGTATCGCCTTGTTCCTCCTTTTACGAAAGTATTTTGGGTTTATCTTCCTTTCTTCCAACCTTTTTTTGCTTTTGGTCATCTAAATTAGTTGTGTATGCCTACCTCTGCATGGTAGAAGTTTCCATCTCATCAGTGGATGATGCGCTGCAGAATTCCTTGTATTCTTACCTCTCCAAACATTCTGTAATTTTGGTGTTGTTGCCTGGTTCACTTGATATTTTGTTGTTGTAGTAACAAAAATGTAATCATTGATGTTCTTTAGTAAAGGGGCATAGAATGAATATTCCAGACCTTACCTAAGACTGTCTCCATGTGGTTTGGTAATTTGTACCCAAAACAGACCCATGTGAAATGGGTTCACATTTATGTTTTGGCAACAATTTCGAGGTGATAATCTAACAAGCCTATTTCATCGAATACTGTTTACTGTATGAGCTTGGGATTAGAATTTGCGAAATTTTAAACATTATTGTCTTGGCATTTTATATTTGTTATCTACTCTGGTTCTATTCAAATTCATGTTTTAAAAGCTGGTGAATCCGTTCTGATAGAATGGGCCCTCACTGGTTTTGATGTAATGGTTCATGTTCAGGGGTTGCTTCTTTTTTTTTTCTTTTTTTTTTCGAGTTTGGATGTAGAGATTGTCTTGTGTTAAGTGTGTGTTCTAAAGTTTGAATGGTATTTAGGATGTTATTTAGTTTTTAAATTGTGCACATGTATTGAAGAATTTATTTATGTTTCAGATCCCTGGTTGAGCGGCTTCCATGTGTGCTTATATCAGTGACAAGCTTTATAGTAATCCTGTTGTTGGATTTGTTACTGTGACTCACAACTAGATGCAGAGCCCATTGAAATTGGATGGTAGAATGGTTTGTGCTATAAGTCAATTTTATATCATCCAATTGCTTGTTCGTTGGTATTCCCACCCATGCAAAACTTTTAAGGCTAGTTTCCTTATGGTGTCATTGTCGTTTGCTTGGAACTGCTTTGCGACTTCTACCCTATGGTATAGTATTTGAGGGGGACTTCTACCCTTTATGGTATAGTAGTTGAGGGAGGGATAAAAAAAAAAAAAAAAACCATTCGAGGCACCATGAGAGAAAGGACACACCGTGGAGTTGTGTGGCAACTGCACTCCTAGAACATTTTATGGTTTGTGTAGGGAGGATCATGGAAAATCCTTGTCATGTTTTTTTTTATCGATGGATCTATGATCCAAATATCGATTGACATGGTCTTAAATGAGTAAGTTTGTGAAGGGGTCTAGATAAAGCGTTTGAATAATGGTTTGCCGAATCTATGATTGTGGCATATGTTGCTTAAGCATTTGCTCTTGGTAACATTTTTTCTTGTTTATAAGTTTTTTTTAGCTTGCTCTAGAATAACATCCTGTTTAAAGAGTATTTTAGCTTTTCTTAAATGATTCATTGTGTTGTTTTGTTGGTTTATTTATTTATTTTTGCCTGCTGAATTTTCTTGGTCAAGTTTTGTTGCGGGCCGGGTTGATTTTTGTACTTCCATGAATGGATGTGAGATGCGCATCACGGTCTATCACTGATTTCAGGCTGCTTGTATTATTTACAACATCCCAAATTGGTTCTTGGCTGGCTGGTCTAGTTTGAAACGTATGGTGGGAAGGAAACGATAATGTTCGTTTGCATGCCATATATATGTATATATAGTTTTTTTTTAAATTTTTTTGAAATGAAATATACTTCTGGTTGGATAAACTCAGGGTTCTGTTGCTAGTGTTATGTAGATTTCAAGTTAGATTTTACATCACAATCAGGTAAGCGAGGTTATCACATTTGAAAAAGATGACTCCTTTTCGGTATTCTTGATTGGGAAGCAGAGGATTAGCTACTGCGTTTCTGCCTATTTGTAGACCATTGGACTAAAATTTTGCAATGCCCTGATATGTTGTTCCTAAAGTTTAATTAAGAATTAGAATGTCATTTGGTTGCATTTAGTTTTTGTTTTATTTTAGTTATGAATCGATTAGCCAATGCTAAGTATACTTGATGCATGGAATGAAATGACGGGTTTGCACTTCAATCATGAAAACATGGCCTGAACGATCTGGGCGCAAACTCTGATTGAATGTGGACGATGAAATCCTTTCATTGTGGTCTTGTGGTAAATAAATTGGAGTTCCATCTTTGCTTTTGTCCTGCATACGGTTGTTTCTCTCTCTCTCTCTCTCCTGAACGATCTGGGCCCTAACTCTGATTGAATGTGGACGATGAAATCCTTTCATTGTGGTCTTATGGTAAATAAATTGGAGTTCCATCTTTGCTTTTGTCCTGCATACGGTTGTCTCTCTCTCTCTCTCTCTCTCTCTCTGATGAATGTTGCAGCCTAATTATAATTCTTAACTATCTTTACCTGATGAACATGATTAATAATGATTCTTATATTTTAGTATTCGATACTTTCAGGGTAGGCCAACATTCTAAAATCCTTCGTCTTTATTAGATTTATTTACCGTAATAATCCTATTTTTTGTATATCATAATTTGTGCATTTCTTTTGTCATTAATCCTGTATTTTCTTCCAAAAAATTATCTACCTTGTTATGGTTAGGGGTTTCAACATGGTTGAATGGCATGGTCAACATTACTGAAATCCAAGTGAACTGCTCAATTTTAGGTTCCTCCATGGTAAGATGCTTAAAAACATTTCAGTAGTCACACTGTTTACAAATGTATAAAATTGCATTTAAAATATGAAAATATCCTTAGATTGATTTTTTGCAAATATTGAAAGGTCATAAATTTTATAATATTATTCATTCAAATGTGAGAAGTGTTTGACCCTTCTTTCTTGTTTTGGTGGTGAACAAACCTTGGTGACTAGATGTATTTGGTATGCGAATTAAAATGATGTGATTACTGATCTAATACTTGTAAGATTTGATGTGGACTGATTCCATTAAATACAAAAGTAGATAAGTTTTTATATGTAGGTGACAGGCGAAGGATGGATTGTCAATTGAATTTTAAAATAGGAATTCAAAATGTGATAAATTGGTTTGGATATGTGATTGTTTGGTTTGATTGTGGTGTGGATGGTTGATTGAATGATGTGGTTGTTTTAAAGAAATTGTATGTACATAGATGATGGTGTAAACAAGTTGTGGAATGATTTGTTTAAAAAGGTTATGTTTTAGGCTAAGGTAAAACATCAATGGATTTTGACATTTTCTAGGAACTGGGTTTTCAAACCCCTTCAAATTACCAATTAGGGACATGAGGGGAAGTTAAGTCTCGATGGATTTGAATTCGATGAGATTTGAACTTTGACTAATTACTAGTCATGGATGAATTTGTTAAAATTAAACTTTTGATGGATTTTCTTGTGAAAGAAAAACGTCAATAATTTTTAGAAAAATTTTGATGGTTCTTGTTCATTATTGATAGCTATGCAATTTTGGTTTTAAGCCTTTTGACTTGTTCTTTAGCTTATTTGAGAGTAACTCTCATAGTAGTTGCTAAGCTATAAAAAGGGAGTTGTGATTGAAGAAAGTGTGGATCTAAGTGTAGGAATAAGAGTGAATTGAAAAGGCTTAGATTATAGTGAAACTTTGTTGCGCAGGTGATTGTGATTGACTTGGAAGCTGTGATGAAGTCATGGGGGTTCGGTGTGAGTTTGAGCTTGCTCAACCATAACTCTCATTTTTATAATCTTTTTCTAACCTTAATCCCAACATTATGTGTGCGGGTTGACTTCGGGCTCGTGTTCGGGTTGAAGGACTTTTCTTTTTAAATAAAAGTGCTCTTGGTTTATATCTTGTCTGCTTCTTCATTATTTTTCTTCTTTGCTTTTAATAATAATATCATCCTTTGTTAGATGATTGTTAGTCATTCAAATTGTTCATTCCTTTGTTGAATAAAGTCAAAATCTTGTGAAAAGAAAAGAGAAAAGAAAAAGAAAATTAATAGTATTGGAAGGTTGGGGTATATCATGACTAATGGTTTGGTCATGATCTTAGTTTCATAGAATTCTAATTCATTCTAGAATGTTAATATTAAATTGTTCATTGGGATTTATTTTTATCAATTAAAGGATTTTTTACAAGTTTTATGTTTACGTATGAGTTGTTTTAAACAATGCCACTCAACCTTTAATTGAGTGATATTAGACTACCATTTATTGGGGTATATTTTTATTTTTATTTATTTATAATAAAGAGGTGGGGTTGGGGTTTGGGCTTGGGCAGGTTGCTTGACCCCCTTCTCGCTCCTAACTTAAAGTAGGTGCGGGTTAGTGTTTGGGTTCTGGTTGAAAAATGCCTTCCCAATTCTGCCTGAAATTCGGGTTCGGGCAGCTGAGTTTGGGTTAAACTCGCTCTACTTACATTTGTAAAGTCCATTGAAGCTAAGTAGTTAAGTGTCAAATTGGTTTTAAGATAAGATTTCTTTATTTATTCTTTGTATTGATTACACTTTGGTTTGGGTTGTAAACCAAGAGATAATTTGAATCATTATAAGAAGTGTAAGTGATTCAATTATTTAGTCACCCGAAGATGTAAATCCAGAGAACATAGAATTTGTACTACTTATAACTTTGGGATTAAGTTAATTAGTGGAACTTGAGTTTGAGAAATTAACTTGGAAAGTGGAGTAGGTAAAGATTGTCGAACAATTATAATTTCTAACTTTGATTTTTGTCTTAGTGGTTTAACATTTAGGTGTAATTGATACACGTGTTAAATTTGTATACTTAAAGCCTAACTTTGTGTACTTAAGAGCCATAGTATAGGACCAATAAGTGATAGTAGAGGTATCTTTGTATTGCTTAAAGTGATTTACTATGGATTTAACAAGCAACAATGAAACTAAAAATGACAACAATAATGGAAATGGTAATAGTAGCAATGGATTTACATTCCAATCAATAAGTTTTCCAACAAATAGACCCCATATTTAACTAGAGATAATTATCCTATTTGAAAATGAAAAATGCAAAGTTTCTTGATGGGTTATAATATATCAGTCTAAAGCATAATTGAAGATGGTTTTATAGCTCCATAAGTACATGAACAATAGAATAAAAAGAGAAATGTTTTGCAAATAAATAAGCTAAAAGTTTATTGTATTATGCCATTTCACAAGTTGAATTTAAATGGTTGTTAACCTGTAAGACTATCAAAGATATATGAGAAACTTCAAGTTACCCATGAAGACACGTTTTAAGTGAAAGAGACAAAAATGAATCTAGTAATGCATGATTATGAATTATTTACTATGCTACCTAATGAATCTATCATTGAAATGAATTATAGGTTTACTAAGATTGTCAATGCATTAAAAAAATTTGAAAAAGAACTCATAGAGAAGGAAGTTCAAAAAATATTTAGATCTTTATCTAAAGCTTGGATAACAAATGTGATAATGATTGAATAAGCAAAGGACATTTCAAAACTAAAGGTGGATGATTTGATGAACTAGTTATTATATGAGCATGTTATTAAGAAAAATTGATTTGTAGCAGCCTAAAGATTGCAAAATGAAAAGGGAAACAAAAACCAAAATAGAGACATTATTCAGAAAAGAAGAACCCACATGTTATAACTATAGTGGTAGTGGATATCTAAGTTTGCTCATCTATTAAAAAGGATAGGAAGAAGAAACATAAAAGAGTTTTGGAGCTTGGTGTGATAATGACACATTTATGTTTGTAGATTTTTAATATGATAATAAGGAGTGCCATGTTAGTCTAAGGGCATATGATGATGAGGAATAAAAAAAGCAATTTAGAGGAGGTTAGCTATAATAAATTTTTGTTTGAATTGCAATAGGAACACAACACATTAATGAACAAAAAGTTATGATTGAAAAATATACAAAATTAAAAAAAGAGCTTGAACTCAAAAAAGGAAGTGATTTTGAGGATACAACTTGGGTCTAAAGTTCTTTGTGATGAGTTTTCTCAATTTAAATGTGAAAATAACATTATGAAAAATCAGCTAACGCAACCGAAGAATGAAAATTGAAAATTGAATCAAAAGTATAAAATTGAATCAACATTATACTTTGTTAGGACATGATTACAATTGGTTGAAGGTAGAGTTGTCAACCTGTCAAAATCATGATGTTAATCTAAATTTCAAAAGGAAAACTTTCAGTTTTCAAAAAGGGCACTTAGTTTTGCAATAAAGTTGGACATTTTGCTTATCATTGGATAATAAAAAGATTGCAAAATATTGAAATAACATTGATTTGGGTCTCTAAACAAACTATTATCATACTTGACAAACACGGACTTAAGATGTTGGTACCAAAACATTCGAGTGTTTTTCTTTTCAGGTGTGTTTGTTTCAAAAACAAAATTCAATTAGTATCTTGACAATGGATGTTCACGTCATATTCCAAGAAGCAAACCTTTGTTCAAAAGTTGTCTTTGCAGGATAAAGGTAGAATAACTTTTAGAGATAATAATCAAGGAAAAATAAGAGGTATTAGATTAGATACGTATTTCAGGTATGAATATTGTTGATGTATATTATGTAGGACTTAAATACAACTTTCTATAAGTCATATGACAAAGGATTTGAAATTGTGTTTAAATTTAATAAACGTACCATTCATAAAGATGTGGGTAAAAGTTTGTGTTATGAAAAGCAAAATGGAAATGCGTATATCAGACCTTAGTGCAGATCATGTAAAATGTTTATCTGCAGTAAACAATGAGGATTTATTATGACATAAATGTTTTAGAGATGATAACACGTACACGATTAAGAAGTTTATGAAATTAGACTTGGTAAAAGTTTTACCAAAAAATAAAAATTTATGTGGATCATGTTATAATACATGTCAATTTGGTAAATAGACCAAAGCTTATTTCAAATCAAAAAATGTTGTGCCTACCTCAAACCTCTTGAGTTGCACATGGACTTTTTTGGACCTATATAACTCGAAGTTTGCCCGGAAAATGGTATGGGTATGTTATTGTTGATGATTTTTTAAGATATGCATGGGTATTGTTTCTATTTGTAAAATATGAATGTTTTGAGTTTTTCAAGAAATTTTATCATAAGATTCATAATGAAAGTGGATCATAAATTCTTTCAATTCAAAGTGATCATGTTAGAGAATTTGGCAATAGTTAATTCATTGAGTTTCGTGATTAACTTGGAATATCTAACAATATTTTAACACTTAGAACTTTACAACAAAATAGAGTGGTCAAGAAGAAGAATGGAGTTTTGATTGAAATGACAAGAACAATGTTGATTGATGTTAATCTTTTTCATAGATTTTGAGTTGAGGTAATGAACATTGCATGCTGCATAATCAAGAAGTGTACATTTGCCAAATTCTAAAGAAAACTACATATGAATTGTGGAAGGGAAGGTCAAACATTTCATATTTTCATTCATTTGGTTGTAAATGCTTTGTGTTGAATAATGGAAAAAATGACCTTGGAAAGTTTGATAAAAAAAAAGTGATGAAGGCATATTTCTAGGGTATTCTTCTTCTAGCAAAGCATATTGAGTCTACACCAAGCTAACTTACATAGTAGAAGAGTTAATTCATATAAAGTTTGATGAAACTAACTATTAGTTGAGAAAGGCCGATGTTGCAGATGAAGATTATGAAAGATTCAACTTTCCTTGAAGCATCAAATGAAATTCAACAAGAATTAAGAGAAATACTAGAAGTTGAAACATAGCACCTTCCTGAAAAAAATATTGAGAGTCAAAGAAAATAGGTAAGTGAAGGTGAGTTACTTGATCAATATCACATTCAGTATAAGCTCATAGATATCATCCATTAGAAGATGTCATAGTAGATGTGTATGACAAAGTGAGAACTTGTCGCTCACTTTAAAGTATTTGTGACAATTTTGCTTTTTTATCTCTCATTGAACCAAAATAGTGAAAGATGCTATTTCAGATGAAAACCAGATGATAGCAATGCAAAAAAAGGCTAAATAAGTTTAAGCAAAACAATATGTGAACTTTTATATTAGAACTAGATTAGTCTATCATTGGCACAAAATTGATCTTTTAAAGTTAACTTGTTGGATTAGGGATTATTGTAAGAAACAAAGAATGTTTGGTAACATAAGGTTATTTCCAAGAAGAGGGAATTGATTATGATAAAAGCCTATGCACTTATTGCTAGACTAGAAGCCATAAGCATATTACTTGCCTTTGCATCTTTAAAATGATTTCAATTATTGCAGATGGATATAAGAAGTGCATTTTTAAATGAATACCTTAATGAAGAAGTTTATGGGAAATAACCTCAAGGATTTGAGGATCATAAACATCTAAACTATGTATTTAAACTTATAAAAAATATTATACGGTCTAAAACAAGCTCCAAGAGTATGATATAAGAGACTGAGTGATTTTTTACTCAATAAAAAGTTTCAAAGAGGAAAAGTTGAAACAACCTTTAACATATTCATTTAGATATTTTTGTAGTACAAATCCACGTGAATGACATCATCTTTGAATCTACCAATGAAAGTACTATAAGGAATTGGAAAACTTAATGAAAAGTTAATTTGAAATGAGCATGATAAGTGAATTGACATTCTTTCTTACATTATAGGTAAAGCAAACAACATATGAAATTTTCATTTCACAAATTAAATACATTAAAGAAATGTTGAAAAAGTTTAAAATGAAAATTTTTAAATGCATGCCAACCCCTATGAGTTTTAGTATTATAATGGATAAAGATGAAAGTGGTAAGGGTGTAGATCATAGGTTATATAAGAGCATAATTGGTTTTTAGTTGTATTTGACTGCTGGTAGGCCCGATATTCTATTTAGCATGTATATGTGTGCTTGATTTCAGTTAAATCCAAAAGAGTCATACTATTTTATTGTTAAATGAATTTTTAAAATCCTAGTAGAAACACCCCAATTGGAATTGTGGTATCCTAGAAATTCATCATTTAAATTAGTTAGCTATTTTGATGCTGACTATGCTAGGTACAAAGTGGATAGGAAGCATGCTTGTATTGTGAAACTCTATTTCTAAAGTACAGTAGCATTATTAATTGCCAAAGTTGAATATATAGCTACAGCTATAGCGAGTGATTGTGGACCAATACTTTAATGAAATAGCAGTAATTATGATTTCGAATACTCATGTTTTTGTCAAATGTGATAACCCAAGTGTAATAAATTTGACTAAAACTCTTGTATTGCATTCACATTCTAAACACATTAAAATCATGTATCACTTCATTAGGGATCATATTCAATTGAAAGATGTTTTAGTTAAATTTATTCTTATTAAAGACTGGTTAGCTGACATTTTTACAATACCACTTCTCATAGATTTTTGTACATTATAAGAGAACTTGACATTATTGATCCATTTGAACGATATATAGCATGAATTCATATCATGGAAGACATATTATTAGTCCCGTAGGTAAGGTAAAACCCCAAGAGGGGAGGGGTAAATTGGGTTATGACAAATTTATACTTGAACCCATTTAAGGATTAAGTTTCCTTTTAGCAATTTAATGGAAATAATGCAAGCGATAAAAAAGTAGACAAATTTTTATAATGGTTAGAGTCAACTATTCTACTCCACTCTTACGAGCACTATCCTCTAGTGACTTGGGTTCTACTCTCACTATAGTAGAAATAAAATTAATACGCTTAGCATTGTTCTTGATTCCAATTTAAGGGGGTGTAAATTATTAGTGCCACTGCACTCTTCTAAATTCTAACTCCAGGAGGTGTAATAACTAGTGCTACTGCACTCTTCTGGATTCCAGCTTCAGCGGGCGTGAATACAATACTTAGTAGACTAAATGTAAGACACACTCCAGCAGTTATGAATGCTCTTCTTGAGCCGGTCCCTAATACCAACTCAAGGCAATGCACAAATACAAACAGAAAGAATAAATACACTTTTTACAAAGTGTTTCTTGAATTACCAAGGGAAGTCTTGTCAACTTGAATGTAGAAGTTATTGTTATTACCGAAAGTGGTTGAAAGCCGTTAATGGATGTTGAAGAAGATTAGAGTACGAGGGCTTTAAGTTGCTTTTTTGTAAGTGAAGGAATGAAGGTAAAAGCTCAATAAAAATGAAAAAATTCCATCTTTGAACTTGACCCAGTTCTTCTTTTCTTATACCCAACTTTGAATTACAACTCTTAGTGGGAGCTTTATTGAATACAGAAGAACATTTGAAATTACTCTCGTTGAAATGCGCCATTTCTGGTTGGATGTTTAAAGCTGTAATAACTTCAATGTCCTTCTTAATAGAAATGGCAGTTGGATGTTTCGGAACGTATGTAGCAAAATTTCAAACTGTATGGACTTCTTCCAACATTTGTTTGTTGTTACTTCGGACTATCTGAAATTTCATTTTGAATTGTCTAAAATCGAGTTGCCAATGTTTTGGACGATGTTACTTGCTTCAGATCATTCGAAGTTAATATTTTGGACAGAAGTCTACCTTCAGCATTTGCATTTTGTGAATAGACTTGGTTTCGGACGAAGTTGCTTGTTTTGGAACGTTTGAAATTAAATTTTCACATTGTTTGAACTGAAATGTTTGCTTTCAAAATTCAGCAAATGTGATGTGGACTTGGGAACATCTGAAGCTTGCCTTTTGTTGTTGATTAATATCATTTGAGATATCTTTTGGACTGATTGAAATTCTCTTCCATTCCAAGCTTCAGAACAAGGTTACATCCAAAGTGATTATTTTGGATTATTTGAAATTTCGAACGAAGTTGTTTTGTTCTTATGCCTTGGAAAATTTCTTCAATTGCTAGAACGCTTTCGTAACTTCTAGACTTAACCATTTTTGGATGCTTCTTAAATTGTTTTTCAGCACATCTGAACTTAGTGTCTAGTCTTCATGTTTTAATGTTTGAAAATGGTATAAACATCTAAAATGTTTTTGGGATGATGAGCATGTTTTGAATGCTTTTTAGACTTATTGATTTGTGATGAGAAGATTATGTGCATGATCTAAAGCGCCTACAATTCTTAATCTATTTTTTGCATTCTTGGATCGTGACAAACTTTCATTAGTACATAATTAAGTTTTATTTGTCATTAAACTATTCAATTATACTAACATGTGTAAAATTAAAAAAATTTTGTTTACAATTGTCCAACATCAATGGATTACTAAAACTTTGATGGTTGTCAATGTTAATGGATTCAAAACATTGACGGATTTGGAAATAGCGAGATATGAGGGGTGCAACTCAGTTCATTCGGGTTTAAGTTGAGGTTAACCATAACCCAAGGTTTAATTTTCCAACCTAACCCTAACCCAACCCTATTTTAAAAACCTGAACCCTAATCCAATTCAATAGATGAAGTTCAGGTTAATTTGAGTTTGAATTTGGGTTATGTCAATAACTAAAAAAGAGACTTTAAGAAGAACAAAAATTACTTCGTTTATCAATTTCAATAGTTAATTTTTGCTAGATGCACATGTCCTCTTTCCTTCACAGCCTATAAGTAGAATTTGTTGAAGCGATGAGCTGGTTCACACATTAGGGAACATTGTAATCAACATTAATCTACAAGGAAAAAATATTTAGGAAGCGTGTAGTTGGTATTTGTAGGAAGCAAGGCAAAGGTAGACAGGAAGGTGTGTGTGCGTGTGAGCGATTGCCCTTCGCCAAAAGGCTCCAAAGAATAGAAATGGTGATCATGGTCTACTCACCCTTCTTTTGTCTTATAACCAACCACCTTCTCTTTTCTCTTTCTGTATTATTGTAACTATAGTCTCCCCCTTTATAATTTTATTAAACAGGAGAAAGAGATTATGAATAACATAAGTGTGATTGTTATGGGCTCGAATCTATCTTGATTAGCAGTAAGAGGAAAGAGTGGTGGGAAATGAATTAATGATAAAGCAACATGTTGATGATTTGGTGCAAGAAAATTGTGTACATTGCTGTCCACGAATTTGGGCAATAATGTACGGGGTTGTGAAATTCATGGGCAAGTATAGTGGGATGTAATCTAATTGATTATTTTGTAATTTTGGATGTTAAATTGCTTGATAATGACTTGTATAGCTAGAAATGAATTTCACTTGATGCATATGGTTGAAATTGATAAATGAATAAATGCATATGAAGTATTTAATGAAATGCTTCAATGAGACACAATGTAGAATTGAATGATGTGATTAAAACCCCTAATTGGTCATTAGTTAAGCATTAAAACAATGTATGGAATGCTCTAAATGCATACCTAAGGAGTAGTTAAAACTTAAGCAGCAATAGGGGTTCATTAGAGTGGTAATTCACACTTGAAATTGCATTAGACATGAGTCCCCAATTTTGACAGCTTTATGGGTAGATTTTTGCATGTAAACATGATGCTTATTTGGCTTGAATTAATGCATGAAATGAAAGAGAGATCAACTAGTTTATACCCTTGGAATCATGATCATGTTGAAATGATGTTTAAGAATCCACCATTACCATTTAGCTAAATTTTTGTAGCCATTATAAACTATGTTAATATTGATTCAATAGGGCTGTTTTGGTGTTTATAAAGCTTGCCCAAATCGTGAAATAA
>JAYJMB010041358.1:0-32224 GCA_036873735.1 Pouteria campechiana
ATTTAGGAATCAAATAGGTGCAAAAGATGAAGTATTAGGAGAATAAAATATGACATTTTGCATTCTCATCAGATGTATATTATCCTTACTCCATAATATGTTAAAATCATATGAGGATAAATACATTCTGATTAAATGACATATCTGAAAACTAATAATGTAGCAAGTACAAAAAACTTCTAAATGTAGGATCACAATTATCTACAACCAACTGCCGCAACTATCTGCTACGTTTTGAAGGGATTAAATTACTAAAGATCGTGGAAGAAAATGAAGAAGACAAGGCTTTAAAGATGAACTACACAGAGCTTGCTTTGTTTGTTAAATCCAAAGAGATAAATGCAAATGAAAAAAAAAATTGAAGATCAAGGCCTACTTCTTCAAATATATCCAGGAGAGACTCTTCCTCCTACAAGAAACTTTGTCTTATTAGCAAAGCTAGAAGAAAGAATTTACCCAAGGATAAAAAGGCAAGATGTTAAAGACAAAGTAGAACCATGTGGTCTAAGCAAAGACAGATAAATTAAAAATGAAGTAAGAAGGAAGTTGCAGAGACAAACTCCGTCTATTGCAAAAGAAATGAGAAATTTGACTTCATTTATAAGATCAAGTTCATAAATAAATTGGTAAACAAAGTAGAAGCTGTGCAATGAGCATAGATGAAGATACATAGACAAAGTAGCTACTTGGATAAGTGAACTTCAATGCATAGGCACATTTGTCTGCAACTTATTACATACAAACCTGTAGACGAAGTGCAGAGACCAGTTCATCCAAGATAAAGTAAAGAGAGTTCATCTGTCACTTATAATAGACGAATGGGGAACAAAAGAAGAACATCATACTTCGTCTGTTTAAATAGACAAAGTAGAGTTTGTCTATCGATTAGTAGAGTTCGTCTGTTGATCAGTTAAACTATGTCTATAGTGCCAATGTTCGTCTGTTATTTACAACAGACAAATCACACTCACAAAGGATCGACTAACAGACAAACTAATGGGAGAATTTGTTTATAACTTATGACAGTCAAATCTCATGGAGGAGTTCATCTAAAACTTATGACAGACAAATGCAAACAGAGAAAGACCGTGACTTATTAGAGAAAAAACTATTTATGTGACTTACATCTAAATGGCACCTGAATATGTGCTTTCATCATGCAGACTCTTTTAAGTCATCATTTTCAGTAACAAGCGATGCTGCAAGTTTTCTAGTTATGTCAAGTCAAAATGAGAAAAGACATTTCAACAAAATCTTATCTTCCTCACTGTAAAAAAATGATGATGTAGCAGCCCAAGACAAATCAGAAGGCATGCACTCCAATGGAAAAAACCTCTATGGTCTTTTTCATTCATTATTGCTCTCATTTCTACATTCAACGGAACCCATTTTCTCCAATTGTCAAAATTATGAAGAAGTTATTTAAGGAGAAGAGGTGGGACGATTCAATGTGGTAAAAGAAAAACATTTCAAATGAGCTTAACCTTATGCAAATTCTTCCACTCATGGTCAAGAGCTTAAACCATCATCTATCTTTCATGAGCTTCAATCTATATATTTATATGGCCATTGAGTTTATAGTTTGGGAAGAGCTTTCTATATTGTTATAGCTATAAAAGATCTCATCTTCCCCTGTGCTTAAATGTGTATTAATTTTTGGTTAAACTAAAAACCAGTGAGTTTATGATGAGCTCAAGAAAACCATATTGTATGAGTTATTAGTGAGCTCTAGAGAACCATCAATTTTGCTGGTGATCTTTGAAAATAGTGAGTTTTCTGGTAAGCTTGTGAAAACCAAAAGAATACTAGGAGCACTATGTTTATACCCCCTGGAGCTGGAATCTAGAAGAGTGTTGGGAATACTCTTTATGCCCCCTGGAGCTGGAATCTAGAAGAGTATTGGGAACACTCTTTACGCTTCCTAAAACTGGAATCTAGAAGAGTATAGGGAGCACTTCTGTATTTTCATTTTATGGGATATAGTGGAACCCAAGGCACAAGTAGGGATAAGGTTCCCAAACCACTATAAAAATCATGTTGTTTATATATATTTATTTATTTGCTCTATCCTTCATGTACTTTACTATTTTATCATTCATTTTACATCACACCACATACAATCACAAAAAGAGGGAAATGGTCCAACAGGGCTTAAGCAATGAATTTTCATATACAAGCCATACTACGGAACTCTATAGTGTAATCATCCCAACTTCTCATGGAGAACTCAGCAGAACATGGGAAAAACTCAATAATGGTTTCAACAATTCAATGAAGAATGCCAAGTCAAAAATTCATTCATGCAATATCAATAAGGATTTCAGCAGCAGGAGGAAGAGAAGACGGATTTGGAGGCTGCTTTAGCTATGTTGGCTAATACCATAAATAAGTTCTCAGGCAAGGTAGACAATTTCATGGCCAAGGCAGATAATTTCATTACTGAGAAAAGGGATAATTTTTAGAACCAATCCACTCAAATTCAAAACCAATTTGCTTAGAGTAGGAATTTGGAAACTCAATTTGCTTAGATGGCTAATTTGTAAAAGGTCACCAGAAAGAAAATTTGCCTAGCAACACCGAAATTAATCTAAGAGAATAATACAAGACAATTACCTTGAGAAGTGGGAAAGAATTGGAGCATTTATTGATTAATAAAAAAGACAAGTCGAAAAGGCAAGAGCAAGTGAAAATTCTTCTTGAAGCTCATCCAATACCTCTTAAGCATCCCATTGTCTGCTTACTTTTGGAGACTCCTTCAAGTGATGAGAAAGTTAAGCCAGAATATCAAGAGCAAGTGAAAGTTTTCTGAAGATGTTTATGATGATTCACTTAAAGCATGTCTTGTTCAACTAAGTGATAGAGAAATTAAGACTAAGGAGATAGAGGAGTGTGAAAAGTTCATGGAGGCAAACCCACAATTGGACCCACCATCTTTGAGACAAAAGGCATTGAGGTCTGAGGAATTGAGGCAGCTTACTTAAAGCCTAATCCATCAATTGAAGAGCCTCTAACTCTTGAACCCAAACCCTTACCCACTCATTTGAAATATGCTTATGGAATTTCTTCCCTTCCATTAATTAATTCTTCTTCTCTTGCAGTGTGAAGGAAGAAAAGCTTCTACAAATACTACGAGAGTGGAAGTATGCATTTGATTGGACAATAGAAGATATTAAGGGAAGTGGCCCTTCATTTTGTATGCATAATGTTAGAATCAAAAGCAAAAAAATAGGGGAGAAATTTTAAGTGAATGGATAGTGGTGAAAAGTTAAGCTAAAGACTATAAATTAGAACTACTTCTCATCCCTTTTCTCTTAGGCTTTTCAGTTCTTTTTGATTTTGTTTTGTTTTATCTATTTGCTGAAGTTTTTTTTTGTTTTCTTGATTGTAGATAATCCGTTCTTGAGCTCATCAAAAGTCCCTTTCCACCATCAAAGGCAACCTCCATCCACCACCGGAAGAGAATCTATCCCCATAAGGAAGTTTCTTTCCCCTTTATGCATTTTTGTTTAAACATTGAGGACAATGTTTAGTTTAAGTTTGAGGGTATTTAGGGATATTTGGGGATTTTTATTTAGTTTTGAGCAATTTTTTTCAAATTTAGGTATATTCTTTTCAATGAACTTCACTTTTTAATGTCTTAGCTAAGAAACTTTGAGAGCAATTGTGCTAAAATATTGAAACTAAAATGGATTCTTTCTTGATGATCAATAACTTATGCTTATTTTTTTATTACCATTGTACACAATTTAGAAGGAAGGATAGGCACTACCTTGTGATTAAATGATTCTTGTGATAAGTCTTTCTTCTTCATGAATGATGAATTTTTTTTTTGAGCAAATTATGTTATGATCATGTGAAGTGTATGTGGATTAGTTGATGATTTTGTGAATTCAGTGACATATTTTGATTGATATGAGCATGTTAGAACTTGTTTGATTACCCCTCAAGAAAAAATTCTACATAACATGTTTACTTGGAAGTGATTTAGGCATTCTTTGATCAATTTGAGCCTTTCAAACTAACCAAATATATTCATTGTCGCTAGTATCCTCATTGAGCTTCAATGAAATGAATGGCATATGCAAACCATATGAAAGAACATCATTCAGCTTTTTCTTCTTAAGCTTTATCATCCAAACCCTTTGAGCCTAAAAAAACCATATTTGACCCATTAAGAGACATATTTGATACACATGGTTGTTAGAGAAGTATGAGAGACCAAATAAAGATAAGTTTGGGGGTGTTGAAAAGAAGAATGTCAAAATAAAGAAAAAAAAGGGACAAAAAGAAAAAAACTTATAAGGATTCATCCTTAATTGGGGAGATCACATCCCAATAAACTCCAAAGAAAACAAGTTTAGGGGTGTGGTAATAATACATCCTATAAAATGGAGAGAACCCAGACAAAAAGTCAAGAGAGTAAACTTTCATGTGTAACTTATTTATGATCTCTTACTTTGTGAATCCTTATTCTTTTTCTTTTGTTAGCTAAACCTAAGGCCCCATTAAAATCTTAACAAAGGCCTATTGATCCAAGTGAATAGAGTTATTAACATTAGTAGAGAGGGATTATGAAAAGAAAGGAATCACTGAATTGAATATTGTTGATTGAAAAACATGCATGCAACATGAGATTGATAAAGCACACATATACAATTTCAATTCATGAAGAGATTGATGAAGCATAAGATCCATGAGATTACTTGGCAAGTGTTTTGAATGATTTTTGAGTTATTTATACATATGTAATTTCTTTGGCATGTTCGTGATTATTTAGGAGAGATTATCTTGAATGTTTCATGAGACATGATGTTATTTTGCTCGAGGATGATCAAAAGATAAGTTTGGAGGTATTTGATAAGATTATAATTTATCATATTTTAATACCTAAATTCACATATTCTAGATCTTCATCTAACATGATTTTATTTTATTATAATCACATTTAATTAACTATTACATTTAATAGAGTTGGTGTTTTCAAGTATAAAAACATGTTACTTTGAGGCCATTTTGGTGTATATGGAAATAGATTTAGAGAACATGTTCAACATAGACATTTTAGCTATTCAAGTATCTATCCAAAAAATCAAGAATTATAGGATTTGGACATCAAACATAGATGTTATGGGCAAAACAATATAACTATCTTGGACTTCAGTCCAACTGAAAGCAACTTCAGATGTGTAGAATATGGTGTCACTTATAATCAAAATATGACACATATGGAGGTTGAATTGGAAAATGTATTCAACATAACAGCTTTATATCTTCAAATTATCTTTCCAATTCAATACGAATCACATGATTCTGATATTAGATGAGAAAGTTAGGGTCAAAATACCATACATATATCTGATGGACAGAAATCTCATACCACGGCATAGATTTTCCATGCCACGACATAGCATTTCCATTCCGCGGCACAATGTGAAAATTGGCAAGATAATTGGTTCCATGCTATGGCATGATATTTTCATGCCATACACAACATTTTCATGTCACGACATGAAACCTGATATGTGCAAATTTTTAACAAGGCAGTGAGTCTGTGCCACTGCACAACATTTCCATGCCACGACACAACTTTTCCATGCTCTGGCACCAAGTTGGAGATAGCTTTCGGATTTTTTGGATCTTCTTTGACTTGTGCAATGAAGCTATACCCTAATAAAGATGATATAAAAATAACTTTTGGGCATGTCTTCAGGATACTTTAGCAAGGTTTGGAGGCAGAGAAATAAGAAGGGAAGGATATATAGAAGATTGAAGAGGAAATCTTCTTGCAAAGGATGAGGGAGCTAATAAGGGAGCAAAGTGCATGAAACACTATGTGGAGAAGCTTATCTCTTGGTCTATATTTATTTTTTTTACTCATTTTCCTTTGTTAATCATGTTAAAGATAATGTGTATTATTTTCCTTGATAATATCATGAGTTAAACACATTAATCTAGGGGAACGATGTAACCAGATAATGATTATTTAGTTTCATTATGTTTAAGGCATTTCTTTGTTTTTTCATTATTTATATTGAGTGTTTAATCTAATTTTAATGCATGTGAAAGAATACTAGCCCTTTCAACGTGATATATCATTCAATTTGAGGCTGAGAAGCGATAATCAAATTAGACCATGGTTAACCACTATAAGATGGTCATGATGATAGAGATATCCATGAAGCTTATGTAATATTACAGGTTTCTTGATCTTAATGCATCTTGATTGGTTTTTGATTTTTATAGAGATGTTAGAAATTAGCTAATTGAGATAGGTTTTTATGACTTGAGAGAGAATAGTAATTAATTAAGAGAAACTTGTTGTCAACATATGAGCAAACACTAATTGCTTAAAATTGATGAAACTAAATATAATTAATCCATTGAAATCAAAAACCCCCTAGATGTTTTAATCATTTTCTCTTTATATTTATCCATAATCCACATCATTGCTAGAGTTTATTAATCTAGATCTTTTCTATTTACATTCACATATCATAATTTAATCCTTTAAACAAAATTTAGAGTAAGAGCAGTTGGTACTTGACATACATACATCCTCATGGGAACAATATCTTATTTATTTTTTATTACTTGTTCGCGATGCATGCACTTGCATTAAGGAAAATCTGTAATAGTATTATCTTAAGTGTAATAAATCCAGGGAGAAATCACACTTGGTTAAAAATGACATTTATTTATGTTGTTTATCAGTCGGGCCGTGACACAGATTGCTTTGAACGCAATGAAGATTGAGTATCTTTGAAGAAAAATTTTCTCTTGAGAGCAAATGATCATTTATGCTTTTTTTTCCTTTCTCCCTCATCTTTTTTTTCCTTCGTCTTTACACTACTTTTATACTATCTTTGAATTTTAGCCCTTGTTGGTAGGTGACTTCAATTAAATGCTGAAGACTATTCTAATTATCTCCCATTGAGAAAGGCAATCTTTTAATTAATTCTTATCAACTAGAATGTCTGCTACTTCATTGATTTTGACCTTTTTAAGTTCATTCCATCTAAGGAAAGTAGAAAGATTTCTTTGGAAGAACGCAACTTCTGAAAATAAAATCACTGACAGAGAGGAGGGTGCTTTATTTGAATTTCATTCTCTCTTAAGTTGATTCACTTTGTTTGGAGTAAGTGTTTTCAATTCATATGAGAGTTTGTCTGGAAGATATAGGCAGCTTTGTCCAAAATGAGTGACTTTTGATCATGTGGGAGTTCATCTGAAGTTACTTATAGCTCTCTTGAAGACATTGCTTTGTCCGAAGTTAATTTCAAACAAAATAAGGCTTCATGATGTGCAAAAGCGTTCAACTAGATTTCAACTTCTTCTGAAATTTGGTTCAACTGCGTCCAGAAAAAAATTTTGAAATAAAATTTTAGAATAAGTGATCCCATCATATACATTATCCAAAATGTTGTTGTGATTCTGCGTCTTGGCTTCATATTTTAGCATATGTCCAAGCTTGATTCTTTGTCCAAAATGCCAGACTTATCCTTCAACAAATCCTTCAATAGAAGATTATCTTTGAATGCTTAAATCAAATGATTGAAACACACTCAGACACTTTGAAATACTTGGACATTTATGAGTTCAAATGTATTTTATGGCTTTTGAAACCTATTTAAGTTTCAGTTTCATTCTTTCTCTGATCATTTACGTTTTCTTCCTGTGTAGTGGATCTTGTCTCCGATCTAGTCTTGTACACGTTGTCCACTTACTAGAAGTTATTTTCCTGATAACCTAAACATATTTTATATCTATTACTGCAACACTAAGAAATATAACTGTTAGTACCTTAAGTGTTTACTCATATATTATTGCTCATCATCAAAACTTAGCTATGTAAGGAGGTTTGATTCAACAATCTCCCCCTTTTTGATGATGAAAAAAAATTTGAGTGAAATACCCTTCAAGGAGGATAAATCACATATATCAAAAAAATTTCTTATAGTAATGCATTCATAGCTCCCCTTGACTTAGTGCATTACTAACTGTAAATATTCTTCGTGCTCCCCCTAAAAGAATGCACTCTTTAAAATAGCTCTATTTCACTCTAGTTCTCCCGCTTTTATCATAATAAAAAAGGCATGGTAGATGGGAGAGAGGTAAACACTGTTGATAAAAAGAGTGAAGAACAGACTAAATGTAGGACAAAATTCAAACATGAGTTAAGAATGCTAGAAGAACCAAAAAAATGTGTGCAATGCTTAAAGTAAATGGTATTTCGTTGATGAAGAAAGGTAGAACACAATCTTTGATCAAAATCATTAATGAACGCAAAATAGAATTATAACCAATTATATACAAAAAAATTCTTGTAGCAGGTTATTTGGGCTTGGCCTTCTTGGACACAATCGTATAATCTATAAGCTTGATTCTGGGTTGATAATCAGGATCCATCAATTATGGAATTTCTTGAGTGTTGGCAATTGTTCTCCATCTGTGAAGGTCATAACTCATGAGAATGGGGTTAAGAGGTTTAGAAATAAGTGAAGGATCAGAAGACTTTGACTTAGAACACTTAGGAGCAAGTATAAATGTAGTGGATGGTTTGGTTTTGGAGTGAGGAGGTTTGGGTTTAGAGACTGGAACTTTGAATCTAGAGGGAGGAGATTTGGATGAAGGGAGAGAAGAAATAGTCTTAAAAGGAGGAGGAACACTAGAAGGAGGAAGTGCTAGAGTGGAGGATGAAGTGACATGAAGACTGGGAGTGGAGGAAGGATCAAGAAATGTAGGAGGATTAGAAGTGGAAGACTTAGCATAAGGATTTTCTTTAATAGGAACAACGACTCTAAGTCTTTCTCTATATCTGGGATGGATAATTTCTAAATGAGGAGGAGGTAGACCTTTCAAGATTGCTAGCAAGTTTTCATTTCTACACTCCATATACATTGCTTCTGTAAGATAATGGATGTTTGGATTTAAGGTATATGTTTAAGCAATGAAGTGTTGTGGTGGCTATCTTGGAAGTTTTATGTGAGCGGAAGGGTCAATCTCTAATGGAGAAGGTGGATCAGATGAGGAAGGTGGCTTAAAGTTGATTAAAATATTGTTGACAAAATTATCAATGTTTGGAAACTTTAGCTTGAAATTTTTGGGGAATGGCTTCTTCATTTTAGTGATGTTGAGTGTAATAAATTTAGGATCATCAATACATGGGAATGGAAGGTCCAGAGTGGGGAAGATTGCATTTTGGGCTGCTAGCTCAAGGTTTACATGTTCGTTTATTCTTTTTCTATGTTCAATCTCTTCTTTTGTTAATCTTATATTCTTAGTAAGCTTTCTAGGAGGTGGAAGAGAAAGATTTGAAGGAGTTTTAGATGGAACTACTATCATGGGTGGAAGGAGGTAACTTTTAGAAGATTGGGAATACATAGAGAGTTCTATGATGACAACATCTTTATATGGAGGAATTGAAGATGCAGGAGTGAAGCGCTTCTATATGACTATGGATTTAGAAGGGTGAAGTGATGTTTGAGAGACTAGAGGAGGAGGAATGGTAGATGGAGTAGTTGAAGGTTTTTGATGAGGTGGAGAAGGTGTTGTCTATTTAGAAGGAAGAGATGGTTGTGAAGTTTGAACAAGAGTAAAGGTTGTGGATTGAGTGGAAGGTTTCTAAGAAGCAACTTGAGGAGGAGAGGAGTGAGAAACACCTTGTGGATAATTAGAAGGTTTCTTGGAAGTGGACTTTAGAGAATTAAGGAGTTTGGTGATTGGAATTTCTAACTCAAAAATGGAGGACACTAAATCAGAGGAGGATGAAGTGGACTTGGATGGTTGAAGAGACTTTTGTGGAAGAATAACAACAAGAGGAGAAGTGGGAAGTGGAGAGTTATGAGGTATGGGGTGAGGAGAAAGAGGAGTAAGTGAAGAATGATGAGAATTGTGAGAGGATGAGCGATAAGGAGATGAGTGATGAGAGTGAAAAGATCTCGAGGGTGCAGTGTCTGAGATCATGGGCAAGTGATGATGGAGAATCGGATCGCTGAGTTGGCTGTGGCTAGACTCTAAAAGACTCAATCAAAGAGATCAATCTGTCCATTTTGTGGCTTAGGGAAAGGATGGAAGCCTCAATCATGGAGAGCTTGTCCTCAATACTTTGATGAATGGAATGAGAGGGTCCAATTGCCTCTACCTTTGTTGTTGTTTCTTCTCTTACTGATTCTTCTTCTCTCATCATATAATCCTCAGTTCTTACTTCTTCTTCTTCTCTTCTTTCTATTTCTCTTTCTACAATAGAGATTTCTTCTTCTCTAATTATTTTTGTCACCCCATCTATTCTGTCAAATGATGCAGGATCTTGATTTTCCATTGTAGAGGTTTCTATTCTTGTTTACTCTCTTGTAGAGAAGTCATCTTATCTCATTTCTTCTATCATTCCAGCTACTTTCATTTCATCTAGGTCTTCTTCTGAGACAATTTCTCTTCTTAATTCATCACTTTGTGCAGGAGTGATTTCTTCTGATCTTCTAGTCTCTTTTGCTACAATTGAGGGGATCTCTTCTTCTTCTCCACTAGCTATTTCCAACCTTGTTTCTTCTTCTTCTTCTCTATCTTCTTTTGGCATTACTTAGGCTTTCTTGGCCTTTCAGTGATTGTTCCATTTGAGGCTATGAATATTCCCATTTTCCTCAATGTTACATTATTGAACGTGTCTGATTTCTTGAATTCTTTTGGTTTCTCATATGACAAGTCTATCCTTGCCTTCCTTAAGAATTTAGTCATCACCATTCCATAGGACAGAGGAAACCTTGTATTGGACTTAACTTGATATAGATGATCAGACATAATCTTGGCTAGATCCATCTTCTTCTTAAATTTCAACCCCCCAAAGAATTTTTGCATCTCTTTCAAAGATGTTGGCTCTTCCTCCTATCTTGGGGTAAATGTTGTTATTGAGTATGTTATGGGCTAGCTTTAGATTTACATCCAAATATTTGGTATGCAGGCTTTTTACTTTATCATCAATAGCCATGCCTGCTAACTTAGAAAATAACTGAGTTCTAGACTTGAGGGAACTAAATGCATGTCCTTCAACTATAAGAAGGTTAGACATTCCCTGATGCTTTCAGGAGACAGGTCAATCTCTTTATTTCCTATCTAAGACTTTTTCAACTTCGAGTCATAGTTGCAAAATAATACTTTTACCATTCTATCGTAACATTTATCATTGCAACTATGAACTCTTTCCATCCTTGAAAGCTTATCCATTTGTAGATTTCTAGTTTCATGCTTTCTCCAAAGGTGTTAAAATCAAAATCTCTTCCCTTTACCACCTTCTTCTAATTATATAAATCTATAAATTGATGGTAACTTTGTTCATCATTATTAAAGGTTACTTCTAGAAATCTGTTGCCTCCCATTCTTCTTTTCTGAGATGGTCCTTCATCCTCTACTTCTTCTCTATCTTTCCTTTTTCTAGATACAACAATTATAGTTTCTGCTGAAACTATTGCTTCAATTGAATTCACCATCTTCAGCAATGGAAATTTAGGGTTTTGAAGGGAGATTCAAATGGAAGGAGATTAGAAATTCTTAGTAGCAAAGAAGGAAGTGTATGAAAATGGAAATGTGGCGCTTAGAGGTTGGGAGGGAGAGAGGAGTAGCAGGGAATTTGAATCACCTTCTTACAAATGAGGTTTCTGTCACTAGTGGTGAAAAGAAAAATCAATCCAAAATGAGGTTAAAAAGGAATTCAAAGAGGTCTAGGGTTCTCGGATGAAGGAGTAATTTTTTCGGACAGAGATGGGAGTTTTGGACAAAAGGGGTGATATCGGTTTCGTCCTAGATTGAATTTCAAACAATATGAATCATGATTTTATCTTAAAATTATAACATGCAGACAATGTCCAAAATTCTACTAGCATGCTTAAAACTTGTTTGAAGATATTCTTATGATGAAATCTGATTAATAAAGTCATTATAAAGATATATATTTATTCCAAATAAAAAAAGATGAAATAACTTGCAAAGGAAATGAGTTTTGAGACCTAAAAAGGCTTATATATGATTGTTCTAGACTAAGAGGACATAAATTAACTTCAAATAAAATATTAACTTGTGAAGCCTTTCCTTAATTATTTCAAACTTTAAGTTTAACATATTCAACTCTTTTTCAATATCCTCCTTCACAGTAGAAGACTATTCTGGACTTTTTACTTTCTTGTTGCCATCATGTTCTTCCTTAAAGCTTGGATTATGTTGTTGCAATATAACTTGAGGATCAAGCCATTCAAAAAATTCGTAGGACTGGTTACCATTTTATATTAAAAAATACATATGTTAGGGCTATAACATTTGTGTTGAATGTAAACATTACATTGAGGTACGTACAAAATAATAAGGACAACGAAAAAAATGCTTTTCTGGATTTTTTTTTTGTAGTAGAGGTCAATAGAACAACTTCTACATCACATTTACAATGGGGTCTTCTCAAACTAACATTACTGCTATTAAGGCTGTAAGTACCCTCATACGCATGATCCATTTAATGTATTTGAGATGTGCCACCTGCAAGACAATGATAACAAGAATTAAGTATGAATAAATTATAATAAACTTATATGCAATATAAAGGCAAGTATTAGTAGTCATCATCCTCTTCCACAAAATTTTCCTCTATCCTAGGCATTTGAATTTCACCTTTTCATTTTCTAGTGCATTTCCACTTTATATAAATGACATGTTCTTTTATCATGCCCCATCACCACCTTTCAACACCCATGACATAATCGACCAACAACTTTTGGTTACTCTAGTGATGATTTATATCTCTTATTTGTTTGTCCCTTTGTTTGAACTATATGTAGGTCAAGGGTACCATAAAATTGGGAATCATGTGTAGGTAAATTTCCAGATGTGTCAAATTCTGTGACAAAAAATTTCCATCAATGTCGCCTACACTTACGATGAAATTATCCCCATCACACCTTTCAGCTAATTCCGCCATTGATTATTGCCCAATTTGATTTTCCATAGCTCCATGTTCACTATTCTCTTTAGGCAACTCCAAATGGTAGCATTTCCTTTCTCAAACAAATCTTGTATTATCTCATATGCTAGCATTCGCTTTATCCCTTCATTTAAAAACCATTTCCATTGTTGTCTCAATATAAACCCAAGCAACATACCAGATTCTTCTATTTTTCTTGTGGATGAAGATGCAACATTTGAGATTTTGACTATTGCATTGTGTGTCAATCGCTTTAATATATGGCTTGAAGACATATTGAAATTTTCTTTAAATCAAAACAAAGCAATAATATGCTTGCATGCAATGCCATTAAACAAAAATAGTTGACAAGGACAATTTGTAATTGCTTTATTCGCATTCCACTCCACCAAATATTTTCTTTTGGTCTACTTATTACCAAACCTCAATACATGTCATAACTCAATACCATCATCTACTTGTTCAAGCTCAGCATTATAATAATTATTTTTCTCGACTTCTATCTGAAACTCTTTAAATATCTCTTGAGTGTAGATTCTTGCCATCTCAACTTTAATTGCATGCTCTGTTTTTATGACAGGCATTCCATACGAGGTAGCATAATAAGCTTGCAATTCCACCTCACACCTTTTCTTAGTTGTTCTTTCATATCCTTTAGCAAAATCAAGCATATTAGTCTTGTGATATGTAAATCTATCAAACATGGAATTTACACTTTCACTTCTACCTGTAGTTGTCATAGCAGCTAAAAAAATATGTTGTGAGTAAGTTGGTATCTACATATTATGGATATTGTACATATCATGTAACCATTTGTTCGATTACAAGTCATACTATTCAATTAATAATTTTCATTTCTCTTTGAATTCATCAATACTTTGAAACCCCCAAATGCAATCTTTCCAAGATGATACAAAATCTGGAATATTATGAATTATATGCCCCAACTTCTCAGGTAACTTTTTGTTAATATGCCAAATACATAGTTGGTGATGAGATTTTGGGAATACTTTGGCAACTGCTATCATAATTATTGGGTCCTGATCAGTTATTATTGCTTTTGGAGGAATTCCACCCATGGCATTCAGCTAAGTCTTAGACAACCACTTGAAATCATCAATTATCTTACCCAAAAGAAGCCAAACACCAAGCAATATTAACTATTTATGATGATTTACACCCACAAATGGTTCAGATGATATATTATATTTATTTGTCTTATATGTAGTGTCAAAACAAATGACATCATTAAAAATCTCATAATCCATTTTCGATATGCCATCCAACCAAAAACAAGATAATAAATATTTGTCACCATCAATGTTCATCTCAAAATTAAAGTTTGCATCTTCCATAGTCTTTTCATGAAAGTGTTTATGTAAAAGCTTCCCCACTTGCATCATACTTTGCTTGTCTTGCTTATAAAGCTTTCCTAGCATCTTTGTGTAAAAAACCTAATTAAGACTCACCTCCTAGTTCAATAGCAAAAAATTGAACTGTTCTAGCAACTCCTACACCCACATCTTTAAAGCCCTCGACAAGATCCGATTGAACATCTGGAACTTTCCTATGTGATCGCAAGCAAAATGACTTAATAGGAGTTTCACACTTATGATTATGGACTTTCACAAATTTTATAATTATCCATTCAATCTCACCAGGCCTTTTATTTATGGTCAGGACAGCACCACAATTACAACGGGTTATATTTGGTGCCTTAACTTGTCAATCCTCATGTTTCATACACTTTTCAACTTGCATTCCAGATTTCGAACATTTAAAAATACAATAAGAAATTTTTTAACTTTTTAACCTCCTTATTTAATCTTTTTTAATACTAAATACACACCACTTTGCATAATAGTTATAAAACTAGTATGCATCATCTTCAATATTAAACTTCCTCCCTATGTTGGGTTTTATATCATCAAAGGCTGTTGGGATGAAGCTTATGGCCATATTTGATGTATTTGCACCTTTTATAAAGCATTGACAGTGGTTTCTGCAACTTTGGACATAGCCTTATCATCAATTTTGTCATGACTAGATGACTCCATTGACTTTTTGTAAATGATGCCAATAGATAATAAAATAAAAAAAAGATAAGACAAACAATAACTTCTTTTAAGCTCCACTAAGATACATGGTTGTATTAGGTTAACTTAGTGCCAAGTTTGTAACATATAGGGGAAAAATGAGGAGCAAATTGAGAAAATAATGTCAATCACAAAACAAATGAACCTTTTTTAAAAGATAAAATCATTAATGATATCTATGTATTTCATCAATCTTCACTAGTTATATACTGCACCTATCCTAGGACATTAGATTTCAATGGAAACCATTTCCAAATGCAATTGATAAAAATAGCAAATGTGTAGGCTGTTGGGAAGGAAAGAAGATTACACTAGGCAGACCCAATCGGATTCTACATATCACCTAAATTGCCTCAACTAAACAAGCCTGAATGCCTTCTAGAGTCTACCACTAGCGACCTTGACTCGAATAGCAATTAGTGACCTCGATCTCAACTGAACCGCCCACCTTCAATATAGCTATGGGAGAAGGAGAAGAAATAGAGGAAGGGGGGGGGGGGGTGAATCAAAGGCCCGGAATTTGGCGGTTGGGAAAGCACTATCATCATTCTTCAGATAAGTCCGTAGTTAGTTGAGGTGTCATCCTTGGTGGGCTAGCGACAATCATCTTCGCAACGGTGTTTTGCTACGGTAATGGAGATGAGCTTTTGCTATTTTCAATCGGCAAGAGCGGGAGGAAGAGAGAAGAAAGTCTGCTAGCTTTTGATTTTTGATTTTTGGGATTTTGGGTTTTCCTTATCTCGTCCCATCTTGTTGTGCATAGTAGAGGATACGAAAAGCAACATATGGAATGGACAGTAGAAAGTTATTCAGTGGGATCAGATGGCTGGGAGCGTTGGTTGCCAAAAATTAGCCCAGCAACCGTTGTTTTCAAGTATGGGCATTAATATATAATAAATCAAATCATATATAAAAATATATATTCCATATGATTGTATATAGCAATGATTGGATGAGGAGCGGCTAGCCATGGAAGCAGAGGCCTATATTCTAGGCTTCTGTGCATGCATTGAGGAGGTTGAGACTCTTTGTCCTTCCTTGGACACCTCCTTCCTTTGGTACACCTTCTGCCAGCTTGTTGCCTAAGAGGATGCTAGAAGACCATAGCCATTCTAATCCCTAATTCCAAGTCCTGGTTGCTTAGTAGTCGTCTTTTCCTTCTTTTTATCTAATCGCATGTCTCTGCTTCTTTAGTTTTTGTTTGTTTAATATCATAAGAAAAAGAAGAATGGACAATTACTTTTTGTTTTTGATAATTGGGTTCCTACTCCTTTTCCATTTGGTAGTCATCCTTTTGGTGAGATCATTAAGGGATAAATCCTCAGCATTCTTATCGACAAAGAGTAAATCCCCTAAAAGTATTTAAACACATAAATACTCTATGAAGATAAAAATAGTAGAAGAGAGGAGAAAAGACGCACTCTGTTGCTTTATCCTTTCTTCACATTTCAAGGGTTAATGCTTTTTGGAGTTTTTTTTTTTTTTTTGTTGATTGATATTTGTGATTGCTTATTTTATTTTACACAAAATGGTGTAATTTATCTTTTTGCACCTAAAGGTTAATGCACATTTTGAAATGGTTATATCTTTTTTTGAATTTTTATATTATACCTTTGGTAGATTTAAGTTGCCATTGGGTACAATCCATTTATCATAAAATTTTATTAATTTGCTATTTATAAGGCTTAAATAACATGGAAATTGTTTATATGATGCCTAATGATTTAAAAGTTTATTTACTTAATTTATTTTCTATTATAGAAATTTATTTTATTTTTATTATTTTCATCTTTTTCTTCTCCTCTTATTATTATTTATTTATTCTAAAAGAAAATTAAAGAGAATAAAAATTTATTTTTATTTATTCATTAATATTATTATTTATTATTATTCTTTTATCACTTTATATTTAATATATATAAATATATATATTTATTTATTTATTTATGCTTATATTTATTTTTTAGAAATATATATCTTTTATTCTCTCTATTCTCTCTCTTTTTTTCTTGGCAATGGCGCTGCTGGCTCTGGTCATTGCCGATGAGCTCTACCTTGGATAGGTCTTGATCGGCCACACCTACTAGTTTGGGCTACACCCAATGGCTTAGTGACTCCTGGATGGGTCGCTTCCTGGTGGGCTTCTGCTCTGTGTGGGCTAGTGTAATGGCCTTAATATTGTTACTAGGCCCTCTGTAAGCCCAATTTCATGTTGGCACCAATGCCAGTTGTGGCCTAAACAGTGTTGATGGAAGTCGTCCTTGTGCACGTGGAATTTTTCAGGGCCAGATTTGGCAAATTCAATATTTGGATCAAGCTGAAATTTTAAAAGCATTTTTTCTAACATAATAAAATTTATAATAGATAATTAAAAAGGTCATAATAATGTTCAGTGTGGAGTTATAATAAAAAGTAATATGGATAAGAATTAATGCTAAAAATTTAATTTTCACAAAATAAACGGTTTCAAATTTAAATAAATTAATTACCCAAAGCTTTTGGATGTAAGAAATATAACTAATGAGTCAAATTTACTATTTAGATTTTCTAAAAGACATTTATTTTCATGTTTTGTTTAGGGATCATTTTTAACATTGAGTTTAACACTATTTAAAATTTTAAACTGTTAGATCTGTGAATCCAATGTTTAGATAGAGTTAAAATTTTATGAATAACTTCAAAGCATAGCATAGTTTATAATGGACGGTTAGCTTTAAGTAATAATTTTCCATCAAAGAGTTATAACTAAAAACAGAGTATGTCATTAATTAAGGGTCACTATTTAATTCTCTTACATAATTAATTTAAACTTCACACAAAATAAATAAAAATTATTGCCCAAAGTTTTCTTATGCCAATGGATCACTTTTTAAAATTCATAGTAACAAAATAAATTTTTGTTTTTTAAGGCACTGTATGCATGGCCGTCATTAGTGTGCATGTGGGTAACTGGTTGCTAGGATGTTAGGAGCAACCGCGGGATCTCACCATCCAATCTGGGCGGGTAAAATCAAACTGTTCAAAAAAAGCCAACATGAGTGCACCCCTTCCATGCGAAATGTCTCATTTGAACAATGGCTCCCATCTCCCCCTCTCTCATCTGACAACCAAGACCTCCCATCTCATGCCCTCGCCATCTCTCTCTCTCTCTCCCATCTCACACACGACACTCACCATGCCCTCTCTCCCATCTCACGCACGTCACTCGCCATCTCTCCCTCTCTGCCATCTCTCGAATGACATCCCTCCCTCTCTCACGCACGATTTGCCCAAATTTCACTGTCTCCGTGGCTACCTGGAATCGTCAAAAGCCCCTTTCTGATAAGCCTACATTCGCTTTCTGTCTCCACCCGAGCAATATGAAAAAAGCCCAATTTATGAAACAATGAGATTTAGTTGATGAATTTGGCCAGGGATGTAGGAAACAATATAATGCTTCTATTTCAGTCACATTATATGGATCGGAGCTTCTGTAACTCACTCTTTTTATTAGACACTTCATCATGTTCTAATTACTCATCTTTCTCACTTGAGTTTCTCTTTGTTACCTTGACTAGATTATGCTCGTAAATGGCCTTTTCTTCTTTGGCTTTTGCTGGATTTGGATAATCATGTAGGTTTTATTTGTGAATTAATTGTTTATTTGCTACTTTGAACATGGATGAATTATTTTCATTTTGTGTAAATGCGAAGGCCTACTTGACATTCAATTTTATCCTATTTAGACAATCAGTCATTGTATTGTGATGCTTCACGCCCTGCCTTTCAAGGTGCGACTTACCCTTTTTGCACTGTATTTCACCTCGATTTGCCCACTTTTAGGGTGGGGTGCTCTGCCCAAAATTCGGTAGAGCCTCCTCTGAATTTCATCCATTCAAACCTGTATAATATTTATCAAATAAAACAAAATAATAACATAAACTCTTAAATACACCCACACTCCCACAGCCCAAGATCGGACTGAATCATAATGGCAATATACCAAATTAGGGTCATATCATTCTAATACAACATTAAATATACCAATCTATGACATGTCATACATTTCATTCTATATCAATTGACATTTTTGAATTATAATTATACAAATCTAATTGAATTATAATTATACATCACTTTGAACTCTTGAATACAATTATACAATTACACATAATTTCTAAATTCACATTTCTATACTACACATCCATTTTCTATAAAATATAATCATGATCATCGTCTTTGGGCTCCCTTTCTTAACCTGCCAACTAAAATATAAATAAGAAAGCGTGAGTCCATGCAACTCAGTAAGCAGGCATGATTCAAAAATAATAATGAATCAAAACAACAAGTTCAAAACCAACACATAAATTTCAAATCCAAATAATCAAAATCTATACTCATGAAACCCTCATTTACATTATCAATTCAATCTCAAATGATTGCATTCAATCATGCCAATATACTTCATACATACATATCAACTTTATTAATTTTTACAAATCATAATGTCATTTCTATAAATCATTCTCACTATTGCTCAACGATCAAATAACCTTCCCATGAACAAAACATTAAGTATTCCAAACCAAATACATATCAAAAATAAAGAAATGTGGGATATGCACTATCCCTAACTAAAACACAAATGTCCAGTTAAACAAATGACATATTTCATATAGCCAAAAGAAATAGCCTACTTACATTAGTGTGGAATCATAGCACCACACCAGAATAATTCTTTAAACTCTTTAATTCCAAATCCAAGTTCAATTGGCCCTACATATATCATATATATCATAAATTCAAGCTCGCTTTGTTTCTTATTGAAGCAATTCGTCAAATATATAATATATATTGCTTAACTTAACATTTTCATTAAGACGTAACATCTAAATTCCATTTTCAGTTATACACAGTCACTTTACAACTCAATTAACATTGAATTCTCCATAACACTAAGTTAATTGAGTTCCTAATCCATTCCAACCATTGCATAATGTCATTATATATGAAATCCTCAATTAATTATTCAATTTGATTACTATTTTCATCATGGATCATAACATAATTCGATTTTCTCATATCTAAAGCATGTCAAAAATACTATAATTAACTGATTAACCATCTTTCTCATGATTTTCACATCAATCCATATCCAATTCCCCCAAAAAGTTACTATTCACAGTTTATTTCAAACCCTAATAAAGCAAACCCCAAATTCTCATGCCCAATTCCATTCTAAACCATTATTATGCATAGATTAATCATTTTTCCTATGGTTTTATACATGAATCCCTACAAGGTTTGCCCAAAAATCATTGTTTATGAAATTTACAAAACCCAACGAATAGAAATTCAGCTTACCATGGAATCTAGGTGTGTCTTCCATCCATGAATGAGAACCCACGTCCAAACTTGCCATTAGCCCCTTCCACTTGCAAGAATTCAACACTTCCTCCATTTCCAATAGTCCAAAATCCTAAAACTCGAGCTCAGGGGCATGCTTGCATGATTCTCCACTTAAACAAGAGATTTCCCAAGCTCAAATGGCATGAATTTAGGCTAAACAAGATGGTTTCCAAAGCTAGGGCAAGAAGAGGAAGAAAGGGGATGGAAATGAAAAACGGAATGGAATTTCAAGCTTAAAAAGTCAGATTTTTTGGGTACTCCGACGCATCAGGCCTGTGTCACGACATAGAAAAACTGTGTCGCGACACAGACTTTGCTGACTGCTCAGTGTCATGACATAGAAAACCCATATTATGACATTAACTCTCTGTGTCATGACATTGAGTTCCTGTGTTACAATATTAACCTGCGATGTAACATTGACTCTCTGTGTCACAACATTGAGTTCTTATGTCGCGACATTAACCAATTGTCCCAAACACTGCTAGTAATTTGAGCATAACTTTTTCATATGATGTCCAAATGCCCTGATTTTTAAGGAATTGGAAAGATAAATTCAAGGAATATAACTTTTCTATTATTAACTTTTTCCAAATCATCATCCAAATATGTCAAAAAGTCCAATAAATTTGACCCATAACATTCATCTCATTATTTTTTTGTTATTTGGAATAGCTTTGGTATATTAGTCATAACTTCCTCATATGACATCATAATTGAGTGATTTTTATTTCATTGGATAGATAATATCATGATCTACAACTTCTATGTTGAACATATTTTCCAATTAGTCCATTATCCATGTTAAAAATCAATCACAATGAACCCACTTCTCAAATTCAGCATTTTCATAATACGCACTTGTGCTCCCTTAGTTTTCTTCCAAAATTTTCACTTTTTCTCTCATTTATCATTCTTAGACTTTTAATTATTATATTTCCCATTAATTTCATGCTTAATCATCCTCAATTACTTATTTAAAAGATTAACTCTTACTTCAAACTCAGTTGATAACCCATTCATTATAAAGGTTAATCAAAATTCAAAATTCACACTTATAAGAATCGCTAATGGTCTCATTTCACATAAAATAATTTGGATATCATAATAAGCACTTCCTACATATTTCATAAATGAAACAAGACATGTTGATACTATTCACTACCTCGTTTGATGTCAATTATCAAAAATCTCCTATTCAGTTGTTTTTACCAACATTTTTCTACTATAAATGACTCCATATGTCATTTTCATTTCAAATTGCATCCAATGCACAATCCAATATTTCACATTATAATACATATGATGACCATTTTAGGCCATTCATATTGATCATATAATTAGGCTTTTGCCAAAATTCATCATTTTAGTTCTTTTTTCTTCTCATTAACTTTATGTATAACTCAAAATAATGAATTTTATCAAATTCATCGAGTACACTCTACCGATTTTCACATTTCAAACACCACAAGTGTTATAGATGGCCAGGGTATAGCATCTAAAATTTATCCTTTTTGTTAAGGTGATGAAGATGGAAGCATGTTTGCAAGAGATTGATAGTGCAATACCTGCTCATGAAGTCATCTGCTCTCTTACAGAAAAATTTAGATATATATATATATATGTGTGTGTGTGTGTGTGTGTGTGTAGAGAAATAGCTTTCTCTAAATATTTAACATCAAAACATCTCTACTTCATATTTTGGCATTGGAAGAGAAAAAAGTTGAAAGAACCTGACACCATGACATGGCTTTTATTGTGTTGAAGTGCGTCTAAAGATCAAGCTGGAAAAGTTTTTGTACAACCAAAGTAGGTTAGACATTGAGAATTTTGTTTTATCTCTTATCATAAGGTCATTTAGAAGCTTTTTTTTCTCTTGAAATTGGTACAGTTGTTGACCTGGTTCCAAAATAGGTGGTATGCTTAGAGGGTAGAAATGAGCAAGGCTCCAAGTAATCTAAATGTTACACCTACAACTCAAGATGATTCTACTCCAAGAATTGTCACCATTCTAGTCCAAGTTCCAGTTATAGTTCCTATTCCACTTTTTGTAGGTAGCTTTTGTGGACTATCTTTTAGCATTTTTTTTATGCCTATGGTTTTCTGTGTTATTCGATAGTTAACAAACTTTCTAGAGGCATCAAATTAATATGTTATGATTTGCCTTGTAAAAAAAAAAATCAAAAATTATAATCACTAGACAAGTGTTACTAATAATTGGCCTATGATATCTCAGCATAGGTGCTTACCTAGATTTCATCTATCGTGTATTCATAGGATCCATGAATTTACTCTCATCTCAAGTAATTGGGTTGCTATTTAGAAAATTTGAGTCACCTTGGCTAGTAGATGTTAAATCACCTTAATCAATTGATCCTAAACAAAATCACCTACAAGTTTTTTATGGTTCTTCGCTTATTTGTGTGGTTCACTATGTTCCTTGCAATCAGAAGAGTGATTGAGTAATGAGATTAAACTTTCAACTTTAGTGTAAGTATTTTCAATTTATTAGATTGGCTTCAATTTTGAACATGCTTTGACCTTTCGTGTGCTTATGCACCATGAATGCCTCTTGTTTCCATCCTTCTAGTTAATTGTGTTTATAGTTTTCCAAGGATTGAAATCCTAGTTGTGTTCCTTTCTTTTCTAAAAAGGTTGTCAAAAGGTTGATGATAGTGGAAGATCTTGGAGCCCTATGTTTCTCATTTTCTATTCTGTTGGTAATAAGGTTTCCTGAAGCTAATGTTATTTTGCAGGTGTTTGAAGCGTATGCAATCCTGGAAAGAAAATATCGTTACTGCAGTAGATCATTGTTTTATTTTTTATGGCACTGCATCTGCTTTCTTTCTACATATTTTTTTGATTTCCTATGCATACCTCCTTTTTAGCAGGGATGAGGTTATGACTTAAAATGGAGTGAAATTACTGCAGCACTAGCAACCAATGGACTATGCAATTTGGGATCTCTATTATTCAGGATTCTGATTTCTTTTCTCTTTGGAATTTCCATGATGTATACAGAGAAACAGAAGAAAATGGATATGTGGGTCATCTAAACCTAGTTGGAGTTATAAATTCTGGTTTGGTGTATGATGTTGACGAACAAGATTACATCGAAATGCTTTGTAACCAAAGTTACAATACAAAGGCATTGAAGCTTGTAGTGAGGATGGTAAGCATGTACTGAGGAGTCTTGTTGTAGTTTATTCATCTTAGTAAAATTCATTTTGGTGATCTGTTAATAAAGTGTACTTCCATTTTGGTTGGCAAAATATTGCTTATATGAAATTTTGTTTAAGGAAAATAACTTGTATTTCTCAAGAGAAAATTAAATGAATAAGAAGCTTATTTTTTACCATTTTTGCTTAAGATTAGTTACTTCTGTAGCGTGTGGAAATGCGGGCTGACCATAAAGTGTAATGGTCTGATTTAAGATATTCATCTGCAAAATGATGGTATATGTTAGTGTAACACCCCACCCTTAAGGTGCTACTAATTTCCAATTTAAAGGAAACTTTGCATGGTCTCCCCTAAATTATTAGGTTTCATATCTTTACAATTCACATAATCTCATGCATACAAAAATATCATTCTACACAATGTAATACACCCCCACATTGCCCATTATATAATACACCCCCTATATCTACTAGGCCCTTTTAGTCCCCTCAAATATCCAAAGAATGCCAGGATGAAGGCTTCAAGGAATGCCATGTAAAATCCCAAAAATACATGTATGGTCACTATAGCAGGGATGATGCCGAGACATTGGATTTGGATGCCATGGCATCATGGCATCCACTTACTGAACATCATGATGTCTTGGTACTGAATTTGGATATCGCGACATCAACTTGTTGGAATTCACTTCCTTACATTTCTTGGAACGATGCCACGACACTAAATTTGGATGTCGCGACATCAACTTTCTGGATATCAATTTTGTGCATTTTATGACATGATGCCACAACACTAAATTGGATGTCGCGACATAGACTTTGCTGACTACTTTTCCAGTACTTTCCCCTCTCTACTTACTCTTCTTTCACCTGTTCAATTATAGCTTTTCTTAGCCTAATGTATGTTTGTATTCTACTTCATATGCTCAATTGTAGCCCTTCTTAGCCTATTGTACTTCTAATGAGCTCATATTTTATCATGTTTTAATACAAAAAATTCACATATTTTGTATACCCAAGTAATTTAATTTTATTGGTTTTGATTATGTATTGCACTTAATGGAGTTAGTTTCTATTTTAGGTGTTAAAATTGTTGAAGATAACTAAAGGTGTAACTTTGAAGTAATTTTTGATTCTAATAAAGGCATATTTGGAAACTGTATTCAAGATGAAAGTTGTAGCCTTTGTTCTTATCTTTCTAATGCATGAAGAATCATATGATTCTGAGTTCAAATGATAAATTTATATCTAAAATAGTTTAACTCTCTTCACAGACCTCTAAAACATTAACTTCGGATGTTATCAAAAGGTGTCACTTTGATCTCAGACGACTCATGATATAGACTGATTCAAGAAAAGTGATAAATATGAAAGATTGAGCCCTTAAAATTATCTATCCAACAAGTCAAGAATTACATAATTTTGAGTTCATACAAAAAAATTATGATTAAAATACTAAAACTACTTGATGGTCAAATTATAATTCATTGCAAGTGCATAAGTGTATAGCAATATAGTGTGCAAAGCAAGGGTCAGTCCCACAGAGAACTGTCAAACTAATTCAATTATATATAATTACTAAACCTAAGTTATCCTAAATCAATAAGATAAATTAAAGACTAAGTAAATAAAAGTGCAATGTTAGATAAATAGAAAACAATGACTTGAGTAATGTAAAATAGTATTCAGGTTGTAAGAATCTGAAGATCTAACTTCACCACTCAATGATATTTAGTGTTGTTGAGATGAGATTATCCATTCAACATCTTAAGTATGTTCTATCCACTGTATGATTATTACTATTAGGCGTCTGGGTTTAAATCAAGTATTTTCCCCCATTCCAATTACTTATGGCGTGTAGTGTAACTGAGATTGAAAAATCGTGAAGATTAGAAAAACTTTAATGAACCAAGTAGAATAGTTTAGCATATGGCATCTACCTTAACCACATATTTAAAGATAATCAAGCTAATTCACATGATTGGTGATCAGACAATTAAATAAATCAGATGATTGCATTATACATAATGAATAGAATAAGATGATATTGAATTAATAAACCAACAATTTCTATTAATAATGAATATCAAGGGGGGTTACATCATTGCCCCAGGAAAAGGAATTTAGTTCATAATAAAAATAGAAGTAAAACTCTCTAAAATATGCATGATTGCAAAACTCAAAATCCTTCTCTCACTCCCTCGAAAAACTTCTTTCATCCAATCTCTATGCTAAACTATGTTCTTCTAAAAACCTGCCCTCTCTCTCTATTCTGGATGTCCTTAAATAACCCAAACAATAGTGTTTCAGTAAGAATTCTCCATGAATTGCAATTTCTTTATGCATAAAGATCCTCTTCTAAGAATAACTCAGCCTTTCCAAACCAAAAGATAGCTTTCATACGAAAAAATTATTGTTCCAAGTTAATTTGAGTTGTTATACATCCTGGTTTTCAAAAATAATTGTTGAAAATTGCAACAAACTTTTGTTCAGAAATCAAGCCTCAGTTTGACGTCTTTGACTTCTAAAGATTGCAACAACACTTATGCAAAAAAATCAGCTTCCAAAGATAACTCAAATAATTTAGTATTATGTAACCCAACTGCTGAAAATACTTTAAACATATTGCTAATTTCTGAAATCTAAGTTTGGAATGCAAAAATACATTTATCATATTTACAATCTCCATGTATAGCAATTATATTTCATCCTAAACTATTTTTTGCATTTCTGCATTATAAAATTCATCTCTGGTTAGTCTACAGACAAAGTAGCCTTGCTATAGACGAATCTACTTTGTCTTAGACAAAGTATGGTTAGTCTATAGATAATGTTCAACTTTCTGCAATTTGTCTCAAACAAATTTGCTTTGTCTATGGTTAATCTATAGATGAGGTTCTACTTCCTGCAATTCATCTTAGACAAATTTCTACTTACTATAGACGAATCTCTACTTTCTATAGATGAAGTAGTTTGATCATAACTTTCTCATAAGAAGTCAGAATTATATGATTCATTTTGCATTAGACAGATAATTTCAAGGGCTACAACTTTTATGTTGATCACTTTTTCTAAATCATTCATTTTCTATGAGTCATGGGGCCTCAAAGTGACGCCTTCTGTCAGACAAATTAGTAGACGAATGTGAAGCTCTGGAGATAGTTGAAGTCATATAAACTCATAATTATGTGAGCTTTGGAAAGATAAGAATAAAGGATAAAACTTTCATGTTGAACACATTTTCCAAATCCACCTTTATCAATCCCAAAAATTGTTTTGAAGTAACGTCTTTTGTAATCTTTAGTTTCATTTTACAAATTTTTATTTCTGCAACAAAATAAACTCTATTAAGTACAATATTCACTTAAATGTCAATATAAACTACTGAAAAAACATTAGAAGAGGATCTTAAACATGTGAATTTAGATATAAAAATATGATATATTATTAGCTTATCACTACTCTAGAATTTCAGAGGTGAAATAACTACAGAGGTGCGATCAAGAATTCAACTCCACCACTTCAAAGCCTCCAAAGTTAATATTTCAAAGGGTTCAAAGGTTTTCAAAGGTGCAAATTAACTTTACAGCCTCTGAATTTAATATTTTGGAGGGTCTGAAGGGGTTCAAAACTTCAGATCTTCAATTTAATCAATTCCCACTTTATCTTTATTAATTTAGGATAGTTTTAATTTTAGTAACTAGATATAGTTGAATCAATTTAAACAGTTCTCTATGGGATCGACCCTTGCTTTACACACTATAATACTACAATTGTGCACTTGTGAGGAATTATAATTTGACCATCAACTTCTTTCACCTCTTCTTTCACTGAAGTGAGCTTTGGACTTGTTAAAGTTTCAGATCCTCTAGAGTGATGAAAGGAATTAGCTTGCAAAGAGGAAATTTTAGATCCTCTGAAGTAATGACTTCAAATCCTCTGAAGTGACTAAAAGTTGGCAACTTGCAATATTTCTTTGAAGTAGAACTTCAGATCCTTTGAATATGTAACCCTCCGAATATGTAACATCGGATCCTCCGAAGCTGCGCAATATGCTTGGTAATGCTTCTAAGTGATCTTTGAGACTTCTGATGATTTATTTTGCTTCATCCAAATATTCGTCTGAACATTTTCTTGAATACTTTTAATGTTGTATAATTGGTTAAGAGATATTATCTCGAGCATTTATTTATTTTCTTCCACTGAAAAATTATAAGTGCTTGGAGTTGTCTAGAAATAACTATTTAAGCACTCCGTTAGATTAATTTGAAAACATTTCTACAATCACTTGAGATTAACTTATTAGTACCTTAATGTTTCACTCATGGCTTTGCTCATCATCAAAACTGAGCTAGTTGAGAATGTTCATCATCAAAATTAAGCTAAATATGTGATTATACTCATAACAAAATAAGGATATATCAAATAGACTACATTTGTGTGATAAATTACCTAATCCATTTAAATGTAATAAAAACAAACATGCTACAAAGTAACTTTACTATTAAAGATAATTTTTGAACCCTTTCCTCAACTATAGCTAAGTTGCCCTTTAACATTCTCATTTCTTTATGTAATTCTTCACTTATCACATCGTGCACAACACATTGAATGCGCTCCTCTCTTTTGTTTAGCATATTGTTTACTTCCTCTTGCTTCAAACTTAGATAATTCTGTCCTACCATCATATTATGATCAACCTAGTCAAAAAAGTGACAATCTCTGCTTTTATCCTGAGGTTAAAAAATAAAGATGTTAGAACAATATTATTTATTACTAACTAAAACTGTATATAAATATATATATACAAAGTAATAAGGGCATCGAAAAAAATGTCTCTCAAGATTTTTCTTTGTGGAGGATGTGAGCAAAGCGACTTCTAACCCACAACAGCACTTTGGTCTTCTAAAGCTAGTAATACTATATTTAGATCTACTGCTACTGCCTTCACTATTCCCCACCATTTGAGTCTATTGAGCTACGCCACCTGCACAAAAAAATTATGGCAAATTGTCATAGCTATCATATAAAGAAAAATAATGCAAATTAGTGATTGTCACATGCAATAAGTATAAAATAGGAAGGATTATTTGAACAACATGTGGGTCAAGGATACCTATGGGTTGAGAATCTTGTGTAGGTAATTGTTCACTTATGGCAACAGCATGTGAAGGATTATTCCCATCAAGGCCACTCCCATTTATGATGAAATTATCCCCTTTGCACACCTTAGTTACATTCTCAGGTTGTGAATTTTGCTCAACATCTTCAACACTTATAGTATTTTCTTCTGGCAGCTCAGAAATCACAGCCCTTCCCTTCTCAAATAACTCTTGGATTATCTTATATGCCCTAATGCATTGGGTTCCTTCATTCGAAAAAAAATTCATTGTTATTCTAACACAAATTGACGAAGCATACTAGATTCTTCAATTGTTCTTGTGAATGAACATCCACCTCTTGGAGTATTGACTTTCACATTCCATGTCCATCGCTTTAATATATGGGTTGGAGGCATGTTCAGAATAATTTTAAACTTGAACAATGCAATAATATGCTAACATACAATGTCATTAAATTCAAACAATTGACAAGGACAATGTGCAACTTGGGTTTTTTCATTCCACTCCATAAAATGCTTTTTCTCACTTTCCTAGGATCCAAATCTAAATGCATGTCATTGCTCCACATCCCCATGCATATGTTGAAGTTGAGCATTGTAGTAACTGCTTTTCTCCACTTGGAATTGAAAATCTTTGAAAATAGTTCGAATGTAGATTCCAACCATCTGAACTTCAATAACATGCTCTGTTTTCATCACAGGTTTCCCATATGAAGTATTAGTGTCAACCTGCAATTCTATCTCACACCTTTCAATTGTCCTTTCATACCCTCCAACAAAATCAAGTAAATCAATTTTATGATTTGTGAATCCATCAAACATGGCATTCACACTTTCACTTCTCCCTAATGTTGTCATATTAGCCAAGAAAAGATATTTTCAAAAAGTCAGTATCCACATCTTACAAATATTGTACATATATTAGAGTCATTTATGTTGGATTCCGAAGTATGGCTTAACTCAAGAGGGAAGGGGTAAATTTGGTAAATAAAAATTTATTGCTTAACCCCTATTAGATCATTTCCCTCTTTTCATGCTTTTGTGTGGTGTGGCATAAGATGAATAATAAAATAGTAAAGTGAAGAGAAATAAAATAAACACACATACAAACAACAATACTTTTATAGTGGTTCGGGACCCCGTCCCTACATCCACTCTTCTAAGAGCACACACTCATTATGATTTGGGTTCCACTATACCTATATAATGAAATACATAAGTGTCCTTGACACTTTTTCTGGCTTCCAGCTTTAGAGGGCATAAGTGTCCCCAACACCTTTTTGGTTTTACGAGCTCACTAGGAAACTCACTAGTTTCAAAGGTTACCAGCAAACTTGATGGTTTTCCTGAGTTCACCAACAACTCATTACAATGTGGTTTTCCAGAGCTCATTATGAACTCATACAATGTGGTTTAATGAGTTAACCACAAACTCTCTAGTTTTCAGATTAACCAAAAAACTTTTATATATTTAAGCATAGGGGAAGATTAGACCTTTTATAGCTCTATCAATACTTAAATATCTTCCCAAAATATAAATATAATGGTCATGATACTTAGCAGATTGAAGCTCATAAAGATAGACATGTTTAAGCTCTTGGCCATGGGTGGAAGGATTTGCATAAGATAAGGCTTATTTGAAATGGGTTCCTTCACCACTTTTGAATCATCTCATCTCTTCTCCTTAAATAGCTCTCTTGAAAACTTGACCATTAGAGGAAAATGGTCTTCATTAAATCTAAAGATGAAAGTAGATGAGTAGGAAATAAATGTAGAAGACTGTTCTGATAATCTGCCATTTGAAAACATCATCTTCTAATTAAGTCCCATATGCCTAAAGCCATTCTGCAGTTCTAACCCTAACATAGAAGAAGGTGAATAGCTAGTTCAGGAAACTAACAAATGAAAAGATGTTGCGGCTCTGACTTATTTTACAACTTTGGAAAGAAGACAATAAATTTTGACAGATTTAGTTGCTTGGGGCTTTATTACCTTTGTATGAAGTAAGTATTAGATGAAATCTCTTTCCAGCTAGACAGACTCTCTTCGCCTTCTACTTTATCCATAGTTGATTCCAAATGAAGTTGAACTTCTTCATTTTCAAACAAATGTGTTTTCCTCTCTAAACTTCTTCTTCCATCCACTACCTTTTCATTGTTCCTTGAGATTTTGAATAAAGTATTTAGATTGACATCTTTGAGCATATATCAAAATCTCTATAACTTAAACTTTTTGAAATGTGGCAGATGGTCAGAGCACATATCTGCAGTCCTACACTTGAAAATTTGAATAGGTTCTTGATGTTAGATTCTTGTTTAGCACTTAGAACCCTCAAGCATTTTAGAACCCTCAAGCATTTTATTCTCCTTCAATGGATTGTCTATGTTTACAATCCAGAAACGTTTTGGACCGCTTGGAAGAATATTATTGCAAAATTCAGCTACTGCGGAGTGTTGAATTTTTGATATTTGAAAACAGTGAATTTCATTGTAACAAGTTACTGTAGCAGTGTTACTGCAGTAGATTACTATAGCATCACTTTATCTGAAGTAAGTAGATGATGAATTAGCTAGCTTTGTCTGTTGGTTACTATAGTAGCATTACTATAGCAGATCACTGTAGTACATCACCATATCACTTTGTATGTTGCTTCATTTACTAACTGCCCGAAGCTTCGTTTGCTGGTTACTGTAGCAGGTTACTGTAGCAATTTGTCTACTACTTCATCTAACGCTTCTGCTTCATCTGTTGGTTATTGTAACAGGTCATTGTAGCAATTCCACTTTGTTTGTTGCTGTGGATAATTCTACTTCGTCTGTCACTGTAGCATTTTACTGTAGCAAAAATACTATAGCAAAATTATTGTAGCAGCAAACCTGCACTTAAAAATTTCTGCACATTTGCCATATTGTTAGCTTGACATTTTTCATCATATTTTTCATTGTAAATTACAATATAATTATCCATATCTAATTTGCATAAGTTATAAAGCATAGATATGTAACAATTATTTCATATCTATAAGCTCCTTTAAGCACAATTTCTTTTTTATGTAAAGAAAAGAATATCTTTTATGAAGCACACTTGTCAAAATATATTTATCCCCACATGATTTTCACAAGTTATAAAACATGGATAAATCACATATTATTTTTCTAATGAAAGCTTAAAGTGATAATCTTCATAAAGCACATGATATATTTATGATCCAACATATAATGAACAAGGTTAATGTATTATGAATCATAATAAATTCTTCATTCTCTAAAACAATTTATGTAATATGCTTGCATTCAAAATATTACAATAATAATTATTCATGCCAAGCATATTTATCTTCATTTCAGCTTCCTAAACTAATGTAAGGCCCTGAAAAATTACAAAAATGCAAATTTTTGTTATTATAAAGTTTCGGTAATTTTTGCCGGGTCGACAGATTATATAATTAAATTTTTGAGAAAATTATTATGAAAAAGTTATA
>JAYJMB010041369.1:0-32222 GCA_036873735.1 Pouteria campechiana
TACTAAACACATTGCACAAAAACATACTAATTACTCCTCGTGGGATCGACCCTTACTTACACTACTACAGAAAATTAAATTGGAGCAAGGTTCTAAATTTGGGTGCCCACGACAGCACCACCAATAAATATACCAAAATAACTACCAAAACTACATGGTGTATTTTTACACACCCTTCACTAACTCGAAGGCGAGTTATAGTCTTCATGGATGGTTGCAACACTTCAAAGCTTTGGTTTACAACCTCCATTCGCCTCAAGATTTTGCGTAGTAGGTCGATGTTTGGTGTTGTTCTGGGGCAAGTCACTAGAAGGTCTCAAATCCTTTCTTACCTTTCTTTGCGTTCTTTTCCCAACTGAACTTGATCTTGGTTAAGGACAGTGTAAGTTTGCGCCAAACCTAACATCATCTCTCACTGCTAGTGCTGCATATGCATAAGTCGCATTTTCAACTAGGATACCTCTCACTTTAGAGCATTGATTTCTAGTCTAGCCCGATCCTCTTGTGTTATGAAGAATACATCCCAAGATCCGTTATATGGAGAGTTGGACATTTTGTAGTAGATGGGTTTTCCAATGTTAAAGAAGATGAGGTCTAAGATGCTTCAGATGTAGTTCGGGCATTTATAGAAATTCTCTTACGGGATAAATGTCGATTCAAGTGAATATCACTGAACAGTAACAAATATCTATATGTTATTAATATCCCAACACCCAACCGATGCTCCTATGCAACTTGAAGTATTGTAAACAATGATGGAATATTCTCATGGTTCTAAGCATTTAAAAGATTATGTATAGACATCACCAAAGAATTAATAAAAAAATAATGGATATATAGAATACGCAAATATTCTAGCAAGATAAATTATAACAAATTAATATATCAATTTATTTAGAACATGTATTACATATCAAAATTAAAACCAAGAGCATGACGAAGAGAACTAGTTTCTAACCATGGGTATGTCATCTCCAACTCTTGAAGAAGCTTACTTATTTCATGATAATAGAAACCAAAAAGGTAGTGGGGTGCAGAATGTTGGATACGCTCCATCGTTTTTGTAATATTTTTGATCTCGGCCTGCAACTTCCCACATTCGCAGTTTACCTTGGAAAACCGCTCAGACCATGAAAGAATCATGTCTTGCTCGATGAGTTACGATTCTCGTAGAGAAGTCTGCAACATTTATATCTCTCTACATAGTTCTTCGATCCTATGTAAGGCCCTCTGCTCAGGAGTGGTATTCCATGATCCCTACCAAGCATTTGGCTTCCTGTTGTCCATTAGTAGCAATGGTTGGAATGAAAGAGGGTCTAAGAAGTTCTGGACTTAGAAAAGAAAGGCTGTGAATACTAAGAGAAGCTAACTTGTTCTCAAATTAATGCGTAAATTAAGTTCAACCTCGAAAATCAAAATATACTCTTCTCCAACTTAACTAGAATGCATGCATCTCCTCGTAAATAAAGAATATTGAACCTTCCAACAAGCCTCCAAAAAGTCGCATTGAATGAGACCCCTGACTTTCATTACATATGTGATATGGAGTACCTTGTTAAGTTAGATTATGTTGTATTTGGTTATTGAGCATCGCATCAGACATGGGAAATTAACCTATTATTGTTATATTTACCTATATCCTATCAATTATTTGAGTCAATTTTTAATTTTTTTGCACTTTACAATATGAACAATTCATAAGGAGGAGTACATGGACAATTGTGACTTTTAAGTGGGACATGGGCATGGGAATCCCGGACATGGACATGGGCATGGGACATGAGACATCAGACTTTGGTAAATGCCCCAAATCGAACCTCCATGTCCGAGATGGAAACCTTTAAAAAAAAAGACAATAAGCTGAACAAAGAGCTGCAATGGCCTTCCAATAGCCCTAAATCACAACAACACAACAAAAGCCTTCCCTAGTCTAATCAAAGAAGATGCATATAAATAATTGTCTAAAATTGCATTTCAATAAAAAAATATTACAAATAATTCAAGTTGAAGACCGTTGTCTCAAAAAATGTCATCATAGATAAGTACTTTAATGTCTACATAAGCCACACTATGACAAATATAATCACTATAAGATAAAAAAGTCACAGTCTTCTCTTGCATGCTTTGACTTCTATCTCCAGCGCCTTGCAATTGGCCTCATATCGCGACAACTCCTCTCTGGTGTGTTGCATTTCTTAAACTTTTGATTTTAGTTGTCGGTTCTCTTCGTGCATAGCATATAACTAGTTATTTAGCCTCCTAATCTCATGCATTTGATCTCTTCTAAATTGATGCTCTCTATCAGACAAAGGGGGATCTACCCATAAAAAAAAGAAACATTTGCTGGGACCATCCTGTAATGAGACAGTTAGACATTTTAAATTACATTAGCATATTTATACAAGACACTAAAGAGAAGTATAAAGACACTCATGAAATAACCTGCACAATTGAGAAATCACCTCCTTGGGTTCTTATCCGTATAAGAAGTCAAGATACATACTTCAAAACTGCATTTACAAGAAACTCTTGCAGAATATGGCGAACTCATACCCTTGGATGAAGAAGTTATATGAAGTATTCTATAATAGCCAATGAAGAATCCATTAGTATGTCATCAGCATAACAGTCCAAACATATATATATATATATAACTTTAATATAATAAAAGGTAAGCATAAAGTACCTTTCTAGTGAAGATTATCATGGTATAAATCGAGCACAGGATTGAAGATTCTCATCGATGGACAATTTCTTTTATCATGCCTAATAACAATTGTCTTGCAACCGCAACACAGCCTACTAGCCCCAATTCTTCCAACCACCTCAATTGTTGACTTGAATCTTACTAGTGTGACCTTTTGTTTTTACGCTATGTGGATCAAGCATTGCATTTGGTTGGGAGTTATGGCTATATACCCCATTAACTAGAGCATTAGCTGGTAGGGTTGCCATTTCATCATTTGAGGGCAGCATTAAATTAGACTATTGTACAACCCTCATACTTTCATTAATGAAGTTGGCACCACTCCCTTCAGCATCATTGCGTGCATCTAAGACATGTTCTCTCCTATATTCTTCTATTAATTTTTGAATCCTTTTCAAGCCTTCAAAAATAATTTCATAAAGAGCCAAATCGCTAGTCCCATCACAAACAATTTTACCACATTCTTGCATCAAGTTGTGGTGCTGTAAATCTTTGAATTTTCAATACTCGATGTTATGGCACATTGTTGTTATATGATCTTTTCCTTAGGTCTTTGGGTCCACATTCTCAATATTAGTCTTTCAGATATACTGAAGATCCCTTGTATACAAAGTACTATAAGAATATGTGTACATATTATTCCTGAAAACTCTCACTTTTTGCATGGACATGTGGCCTCTCTACTTTCATTATCCCATTCAACACTTCTAACCCTTTCAGGATCACCACTTTAATATCTATGAATAACATATTGATCTATATGGCCGTCTGGCATAATAATCTTTGCAAAATAATACTGACATTACTCAACCTCTTTTCAGAATTCCAAAAAAATTTCCTTTGTATATACTTTTGCTATGTCACACTCAATAGTGTGCTGTGTTTTCATAACTGGCATGCCATATATTGTTTTAAAATCAGCATCTATTTCTTCCCAATGCCTCCCTGTAGTAGCCTGTTCATATGCACAAGCAAATTCCAACAATTTTGTACTGCGATGCACATATTTATCAAATAATGAATTCATGCTCTCGGATCTCCCTGTAGTTGTCATGCCAGCTAAAAAATAACATCTAACATAAGCAGGCACCCACACATTTCTAATATTATATAGTTATTACAGCCATGAGTGATCATGCAAGTCATAAGTACCAATTATATCAGTCCATGCCTTTTCAAATTCATCTGATGTCTCACTTTTGTATATGTAATTGGACTAAGTCTTGTGAAAAGTTAGATTGTTATGGATCATAATATCTATCTTTTCATTAAATTTTTTGTTCAAGTGTCATATGCAATCAACATGGTGGGTTTGAGGGAATAAATCTCTTACAGTCGCTAAGATAGTAGCATCTTGGTCAGTCATTATTACTTTAGGAGCTACACCTCCCATCATATTAAGCCATGCTTTGAATTACCATTTAAAATTAGTTGTGGTCTCATCAAAAAATAATCCCGCCCCAAGTAATATTGATTGTTTATGATGGTTAATGCCAAAAAATGGTCCAAATGGCATATCATATTCATTTGTCTTATACGTAGTGTCAAAATACACAGCATCACCAAATGCCGCATAATCAATTTTGGTTGTACCATCAACCTAAAAAAATGATGTCAGATGTCCTTCCCCATCCGCTTGTAGGTCGAAACTAAATTGAGGATTGGCTTTTGATTGACTCTGAAAGTATTGTAATAAGACATCTACCAACCCACCCCCACTAAACTTGGATTGACATCACCTGCTGTAAGCATTTCTAAGATCTAACTGTGAAAACCCCAAAATTCTCTAACCCACCTATATCACAAGCCATAAAGTCTAACGCCTTTGCTACACCAACCCCAACTTGATTCAATCCTTCCACAATATCTACTTGATAATCCGGCACATTCCTATGTGATCGTAAAAAATGAGATTTATTAGGTGATTCTAAACAATGGTTATGTTTGAGTACAAATCTTGTAACAACCCAATTATCACAACTCCCACGTTTAGAAACCCTAAGCAATGCTATGCAATTACATCTGGTGAGACGTTTTTCTTTATACTTTCTCTTATTCTTCTTTGTGGGTTCCACATTTGAAGCCTCATGTGGACAATTTGAGTTAGTTAATGGGCGATCTACTTTAGTTAGTTTGGCCTTCCTTAATCCCTCTTTAGAGTATCTAAAAACCCGACTACATACATCTCTATTGACCAACTTTCTTGCATAGCTTTTTCTAATACTAAACCCACATAGTTTTGCATAACCATTGTAGAACTGATAAGCATCTTCCTCACTACCAAATTGCTGGTCAATCTTTGGGGTTAGATCTATAGGAGCTTTGAGATAAAATTTATGTATTCCTATCGATGAATTTTGTACGGTACTGCCACGTGCATCCATATTATTGGCTTCTGTACTGCCTATTTTGACACCCCGTCCATTTGGATTAGGAGAAACTGCTCCATCCCTGTCATTTATATTCACAAAATCTACATGTAAATTCATAGACCTAAAACAACCTGTGTCAAAATAAATAATAACACCGCCCTTGAGTAAATATGCTAATCATTACAAAATATGATACACAGTGTAAAAATTCAAATGAATAGTCATTTAGTTTGTAAAGTTGGATTTATTTTACTAATCACAAATCCTTCTGTAATTGAAAACTACAATAATAAAATCAACAAATAGGAATTAAACAAAAGAAGAATTATTTAATTTTAATAAATTAAATCTAGTAGACATCTAATCAAATAGTTGTTGTGTGGTTCAAATATTTTCAATCGACAGAAGCTTGAACAACTATCTCAGTTGAAGTAATAATAAAAAGCACATGGGATTGTCATGAATCTAATGTAACTTTTAGAAAAAACAATGACAACGACGAAAATGAATATGACTTACTTCAAAAACTTCTCCTTTGTTAGAGTAGCAGATTTGACAGCTCCTTTACGATTGTAGATGGGAATTGGAGGAATCGGCCAATTTTCAAAGTCTACTCTAGGTCAGGGGATTTGGGGGTAGCGGACCTGCGGAAGCAAACCTGAAAAATTGATATGGGAGATGCGGAAGCTGGTATAGATCGAAGGAGAGAAATTTATTTCTGGTCTGGGAAGAGCAAAAGCAAAGCAAACAGGGCAGGTGAGGGCGAGAATATGGCATGTCACTATGAGTGAGGGAGACTTAAAGCAGTCCCTGTTACGCACCCTCTATACCGCGTTTTCTTTATCTAGGAGCGAAGTTAAAAAGCCAAAGAGATTTCCCTAATTACGTAAGGGTTTTACTGCATTTGAGATGTAAAGTTCACTATAAGACGTGAAATCTCAATTTTCGGACATGAGGCATAATTTGGGACATAAATTATAGAATGTTTTAGTGCGTTTTAGCCATGGACATGGACTTGGGACATGAAATCTTAGTTTTTAGACATTGGGCATAATTTGGGACATGGATTAAAATAACAAGTGGTTAGATATTCCAGTATTGGATTTTAAATTTTTAATCCAGATATAAAGTTAAAATTTAATATAATGTTTAAATTAATGAAATTTACACTAAAAATAAATTAATGACATTTAGAATAAAAATAATTAATATAAAGTTTCAATTAATGAAATGTACACTAAAAAAACTTTTAATGAAATTAGTAAAATTTACACTAAAAATAAATTAATGATATTTAGACTAAAAAAATAATATAAAATTTAAATTAATAAAATTTACACTAAAAGAAATTTTTTTATAAAATTAGTGAAATTTATACTAAAAATAAATTAATAAATTTTAGACTAAAAAAATTTAATATAAAGTTTATTAATTTGATTCCTGATGTTCAATTATTTTATGCCTCAAAAAATAATAGAATTTTCAATAAAAATAAAAAAATATTATAAAATTTATTAATTAAGTACGCATCTTTTAATATAAATTTTAAAGGCGAGAAGAAGTTTTCAAAGGTGTGAGTGAGGGAGACAGCCAGCAGTCACGTTGCAGCCTCCTTCGTACCGCATGTTTTGGACTTATGGGAGACGGAGTCCAAAAGTCGACTCTCCCTCCCTGGTGCACTCACAGCACCAACGAAAGGCTGAGATCTCACCCATCACATCACATGGTGAAAATGCCAACTACACTAAATATTTCAGTGTAAGCGGCTACATTGGATCATTTTCTATATATATATATATATATATATAGGCTGAAATTCACAACCAAACACTATTGATTAGACTTGTCCAAAAAATGCTAATTGGTTTGCATTTTGGTGCAGTGGCATTGTGGAGGACATTGATAATCCTATGCACTTGGATCCAGCGACATGGATTCAATGGCTTGGAATTCCATGCATGCATGGCATGTCATCTTATTTAATTTTCAATAGCATGAAATGCGATGCATGCCATCTAATTTTCAAATGCCCTGGAATGCCATGTATGTCACCACGTTGACTGCACTTCCTTGGAATGCATATCATGGTTCAGTTGTCCAGTTCTGATAGCGTTGTCTGGTTTTGGCACTAGTCTCATGGTTTTGGTGGAGATGTCTAGTTCTAATAGTGTTGTCATGGTTCCATTAGCGCTATCTAATTCTAGTAGCGTTGTCTAGTCTTGATAGCAGTGTCATGGTTTCAGTGGCGATGTCTGGTTCTAACAGTGTTGTCATGGTTCCAGTAGCACTATCTAATTCGAGTAGCGCTATCATGGTTGCGGTAGTTCTGTCATGATTCTAGTAGCGTTGTCTGGTCCCGGTAGCTCTGTCTATGCACCCATGATTTGTCAATAGTGGCATTATTGATTTAATGTTTATCCATCAATTGCTGGTGATGGGTCCACCTCTATTTAATTCCTGCTTCATCTAAAGTTCACGTATTGGAATAAGATTTTTTTTCATCTAAACTGTTTATACTAAAATGCTTGTTTTAACCATCTAGCTGAAATATCAATTAGGTGATCTAACCCGTTGGCCCAATCAGCATTTAACGACATTAATGTTGTCATGCTAATGTCAATAGAAAGCAAGAGTCAAATTATTAAAATAATACCCACCTTGATTTAATGGGTTTAATAGCAACCCATTAATCTAGACTATTGATTTAGAATTTTCCTTTTGTATGTGCCTTATGCTATCCCAATAGGATTTTTGGAAAATTTGTTTATTTTTTAAATAGATTAAAATAGAACCCTAACGGCAAGGATATATGTGCAATTTATGTCAAAAACAACATAGTTTTATTAATTATTTTTTAAAATGAAAAGGGTATATTTGTAATATTGATAAAACTATTGAGTATATTTGTAAAAAAAACTCAAATAATAGATGCTATTTATATGAACTAAGGTAAAAGAGTTATTAGTTTAAATCAAGTAAGCGATCAAGGAAGATTATCATAAATATGTCTCAACTTTTCAACAATTATTGACAATATATCATGGGTTGTTTTTCTTGATAATAATAGCATAGATCCATTAGGTATAAAAGTACGCAACTTTTGTGAGAATATAGAATATTTCCCCATTTAAGCTTCTTAGGGATAATTATTATTCTATTCTTCTAGATTGAATCTTATTTCCAACTCTTGATAAATACTCAGAAGTAAATGTTGTTGAATCTAGGTGTATAAATTTAATGACAACAAAACTCATCTAAGACTTAATCTAAGCTAATGAGGTTTTACTAAGATTTAGAGATAATACATGTGGAAAAATTCATCTTGCAATATATGTGTATGACTTGTCTTTCAGTGAAAGTACGAAATAAGGTAGAAGATATTTAGTGATATTGGATATGATTGAATGATATTTAATAGTAAATGGAAACATTCATTGCCATTACCATATTTTGATGAATTCAATACAATGTTAAATAGATTACTTAGAATGTAAAGAGATGTGATTGAAGAATGTTTGAGCTATATTGAGTATAACAGTTGCAATGATATTAAGATTCCAAATGTCTAATGAATAGATGGATGTTACAAATATGTGTAAAATTAAGTCATTGATTACGGAGAACCAAAGTATTAGACAAAGCATTAACTTACATGTGTTATCAACTTGAGTTATATTTAAATACATTTTATGGTTTTCTAAATCATTTGAAAAGGGAGAAATTGTATTGATCCAACTTGCATTAAACTCAAATTATCATTATATGGGTCAATGTATGTTTTGAAAATTTTTAATACATTACTATAAAAATTTTGCTACAATAATTATTATTTGTACCGCCTGTGAAAACTATAGGCGCTTGCGGTCCTCCAGCGAGAGCAGAAAGATTTTCTAGGCTACTGTTCATACCATTTGTGATACCGCTGCCGCCTACAGTGCAGCCGATACCATAGCCTCCTACACCTACCGTCTGCTATGCTCCAGCAAAAACACAACTTCTTGATCATCCACAACTGATGTCTCAGGCGTCTATGATGCGCTTGCTGCTTTGACGGCCAAAAATATAGGCATTGAAATGCCTTGAAATCTTCCCCCATTTTCTCTAACACCTAGAAATTGATGAAGAACTATAAAAGAAACATAGTTTGGACATTAAGAAGGATGGTTCAAGAGAGATTAGAGAAGATTAAAAAGATTCATTGAGCTTTAACCTTCTCAATCATTTGCAACTCAAGCCAAAGCTTCAATCTTCTTCATGTCTTATTCAAGGCTTTCTTCAATAATAAAAAGGAAAGATAATCTACACAAATTGAGCTTCAAAGATTATCAAGACTTCTCCTATACTTTTCAAAGAAACATATTCAAAAGTGTAATTTTTTCTTTCACATTTTCATTTGTATATTCCTTGAATTGATATTGGAGACCAATCTCAAGAAGAACAAGTATGATTATTGGAGTATATCTTATAATCAACCTGTTAATTTGTATTACACCCCCTTGAGTTGGAATTAAGAAGAGTAGAAGAGGCACTAAGCATTTACGCCTCCAAGACCTAGAATCTAGAAGAGTGCAGTTGCACTAATTTGTATTCCTTATTAAGATGGTGGAACCCAAGACACAAAGAGTGTGTGCTTGCAAGAGTGTAGGACTATACATTATGGTTGTTGTATATGATTGGTTTGTTTGCTTGCTCTTTATTTTTCAATATACATTTCTTAATAAATCATTTGAAAAGAGGTAATTTTGGCCCCAAAATGCTCTAATATGTAGGTTATATGGCAAAGCGGGAATCCAAGTGAAATGAGGAAAGCAGATAGGATATACGAGTATAGAAAATAAAATGCAATAGAAGCACACAAGCACATAAACAATAAAAATACAAGGATTATAATGGTTAAGGTCCCCTTGACACTTACTCCACTTTCCAAGGTTTTCCCAACCTTAGGTTCTATAATATTTGTATGGAATCACACCTCCTTTGGTTTCCTGAACTAACTAACAACTCTTACAACCTGGTTTTACTGAGCTCATCAGAAACTCATATATTGTTGGCTTTCCTTAAGCTCACCAACAACTCTTACAATGATGGTTTTCTACTGAGCTCACCAACCTTAAGCTCACCAACAACTCTTACAATGATGGTTTTCTACTAAGCTCACCAACAACTCTTACAATAATGGTTTTCTACTGAGCTCACCAACAACTCATACACAACCTAGTTTCTCAAAAGCTTATCATTAACTCAATCTAACAATTATAAAATATATAAGGAAATGTCTCTAACTAGGCTAAGATATACATACAGTTAAAGCTCAACTATAAAAGATAAAACATTAAGCAGGTTACAGTAATTCAAACTTCCTTGATATGGAAATGATGTAGCCTTGAAGTTGCTTGATCTTGACAATACCTTGGAGTGAATACACTCTGGAAACTTGAATGAGTTATTTATGGATTCGTGATTAGTACTTGGAACCATCAAGCATTATGTTTCTCTTCAATTAATTGTATATTTATACATTTTAGGGAGGTTTTGAACTGTTTGGAAGAAGATTGTTACGATACAGTTATTATAGCACCACATAAATTTCTAACTATTAGAGTGCCAGTTGCATCCCAAGTGGCTGCACTACAGGCAACTTTTGTACTAGCCGCGATAGTCTAGTGAGAATGCATCTCCCTAGAGCCTCATAAGCGATAGGCATATCGCTTGCACCCCAAGGAGATACCTCAGGTGGCTGCTATATTGGCTACGACCCTTTAGAATTTTTGAATTCTCCTCTAAAGTTCGAAACACATCTTTTGAAACTTCCTTTCTTCCTTTGAAGCCTTCTTGCTTCCTCTGAAGCATCCTCTAACTTATGAATCTTAGCCAAAATATCATTAGCTTAATTCAATTCATAAGCAAATTTTGTTAATGATCAAAACTAGACCCTTAGACTCAACATATAGGGACCAACAAATGTTAGGCATTTATTAATTACATATGCATCCACAACTAATCCTTCTAGCTAAGTTCTATTGCTTGCAGAACCTTTTAAACTTCTAATATATCTTTTAAAGGAAAATACTCATCAGCACTAGATTGCATACTTTGCCTCTACTAGTAGGTAAATACATAGATGTACGAAAACATCAAAGAATGCAGGTAAAAATATCCTTTTCAACTTACATATTTTTAATATCATATCTATTTCACAAGCATTTGAAGCTTTTAGGCTCAATGTTTTTGAGCAAAGTTGCTTGAAAAAATTCCCCAATTCAAATACACCTGTCATATTTTATTGCACAAATATTCTCACAATCCAATTGGTAAAATGTGTTGCAACAAGATTTAATAATTGTAGGTCTTAAGCTCAGTGACCTTATCATCATGGGCATTCACATATTTGAAAAGATTTGGGGCATATCCATCAAGACATTTAATTGATATTAGAAACTTAGAGAAATGCTTTTTATTCTGAAGCATATATGATAATGTTTGTTATCTCAATTATTTTAGAATGCAATTGATGGCTTAATTTTTCTAGTCAAGTTGCCTTCAATTTTAAGTATTAAATTTATAAATTATGCTTGTTATATAATATCAAAAAATTTATGCTTAGATCAAGTAATAATAAAGTCAAATATTAACAAAACAAAATAGTAATTGCATTAATTTAGATTAGATTAATCTACTTAATAGGATGACTCTTATTCTAAGCTTCAAAGCGTTGGTTAAAACTAATCAATGAATAGTTTTTCATTTATATATAATCTAGCTAATTCAAGTCATGAAATGATACTTGAAATTATTCATTTCTTTTACAAATGTAGCTCACTTAGGTTTAAAATGGTTAGCTTCTTAGTAATAAGATATATTTAAATTATTCTAAATAATTAAATCTTATACATCTATATCCCATATGTTTGAGTATTGCAAATTGCGATGCTCTATAAACAAATAATCTTTTAAAGAAATCTTTGAGCTTTATGACTTTTGGATTCATTTTCATTAGATACAACTCATAAGCTCTACAACTTTTAAAATAACTTTTTATTATTTACTATTCCAAAGAATTAAGCTGCTCTAGCTTGATTTGACATTCTTGTCTTTGTATTATATCTTCATTTTATTATCAAAATAGCTTATTAATTAACTTAATTCTCTACTCTAATTTAATATATTAACAATTATTTTTACCTAATAGAATTAGATTTCAAAATATCAATTCATCTTAATGATAATTAATAGATTTTAATTTTTTTCAATAATTTTAGGATTCTATTATAAAAGTTCATTATGTCCACCCTAGTTAATGGATAAGTTGGTGATGAACTAAACTTATTTGATAGCCAACCAACATATCAAATATGGAAAATATATTAGACTATTAAAATATTAAATAATATAGATAATAGATATAACATAATAATAGAATTCATGACTTTGAGTCTTTGTTATATAATTTAATATTCATAGATAAATCTATTAATTTTAAAAATTTTCTAACTAGCATAAGTTATAAAATAACAAATGACTCCAAGATATAAAGAATTCTAATATTTTAATACTAAATTTTGTATTTGTAAGTGTGAGGTAAATCTTTAAGTTTAAGACTATATTGTTAAATCTAATAATTTGATTTTCATGATTAACAAACTTATAATTGATAAACAAAGATACAAATATACTTATTGATTGCTTTATAAATAAATTATAAACTTCAAGTATTGTAAGTATCTACTTCATTTAAGTTTAAATTAAAGAAAAAAGTCTAAAAGAAAAGAAATATATGAAGACAATGTTATTCTTTTAAGTAAACAACGGATAGAGGATCCATGAAGGAGCCTCCATTGTTAAAATTCTATTTCTTAACTTTATAGATGGAAGAAACATTCCTTGTTAAGACCTCTAAAAATTAAGACCTTTGTTGCAACCACACAAAGGTAGGTATAAAGTAGGTCAAATGTAAAGGCTAAAAAATGCCTATATTACTCTTACACTATATAATAAAAACGTTTTATTTCACAACTTGTTCATAAATTTTTTATAATAAATTAATTATTATTTTAAATATTTTATTTTTTAAAATAGAAAGTAATAGCAAAATCCACTTCAAAAATATATTACTTATCGAGCATTAAAATAGAAAGTAACAGCAAAATCCACTAAGAAAATATGTTGCTTATCCAGCATTTTGTATCTCATTCAAAACCGTGAGCATAGAACAACGAATTTATTAATGCCAACCAACCAAAGTATTTCAACTACCTAGTTCAAGCATAATAGAGCTTGGCTTTTATTTTTAATCAAGAAAAAGATCTAGACATAGTTTGTTAACTAAATAGTGAAGATTGATGATCAAACCTACAATTTTATGGTTGATAACATTGCAACAAATAAATCACTACTTTCGGGGCTCAAATGATTAAAAGTGGCAATATGATACTATCTCTCGTCATGATAGTACCAGGTAGATCCCTTTCAAGTGACCTCAATACTTTGCTATTTCCATGTCAACAACACGTGAAAAGTGGTAGATGACTAAGGTACTTCTTGATAGAGATAATTATGGTTGGATTAGAAGCCTGATGGTTATTAAATAAATAAATGCCTTCGAATAAGAACTGATTCCACCAATTCTTTTTTAGTAGTATACAATTCTTTTTATTCCGCATGCCATGGTATAAATCTTGTTCAGTGTTACACACCAATGTATCACATAGAAAGATATAACTACTAATGTCCTTTGAATTGGGGAGTTCCTATTGCCTTTATTCATGTTGTATGAATGTTAATCCATCACGTTCGCTTTCGTTAGGATTAATCAATCTATACTCATTTTTAAAATTTTAAGTTAATTTTAATCTTATTTTTAAATTCTTAATCTGATTCGAATAAAATAGGATTGCATTCAAGTTAATGATTAAAGTTGAAAAATTAAACTGATAATGGTAGTTAGGAGCATTTTCAAATATACCTATACTTTTACACTTTTATCATCATTTATAAAAATATTTATATTTTGTCAAAATATTTTTTAAAAATTAAAATTTGTTAGTTTTTAAGTTAATAAATGGATTTATAGTTTTAGAAAAACCATTTATATCTCCTAGTGTAAAATAATTATATTATAAAAATATTAATTATAGATAACTGTATTAAAAATACCCTAAAAACTGACCATTTGGTATTTTAAAAATATTTTAATAAAACATTAGTATTTTTTGTAAATATTTTAAAAACACTAATAAAAATATATTTATTGATAAAAAGTATAGGTATCTATATAAATGCCTCTTGCAATTACAATACTTTTTATTTTAAGTTTGTTTTAAATAAATCTTTTATATTAACTATGTTATTTGTGAATGATATGTTCATGTTAAAATATAAATCCAAGTGTGTCTTAGATTACTTAGTTGCCTAAGTGAGTAGATAAGTCACACTCCTAGTAGGACTCGTATATGCAAAAGGCTCTCTCTTTATATATTTTTTATGACTATTCTTAGGGTAACCATCAGTTCTAATCCTTTGGTATTTGAAGCGTGTGCACAGTAGGAGATTCTGATAGTCGTCCCACAAAATGAGAAAAAGGCTTGTAAGGCAAATCAATAAAATCCTATGCTTTTGCATAATAAGGTATGTAACTTATCCTAAATTATCTATATGATAATTTTCAACATAGATATCAAAGCTATTTTGATTTGCTTTCGCCTAAAATAATAAGGGATTTTGGATTGATAAATTTTTAATCTCTAGAAAGATTAATTTATGATAGAAAGGGTTGCAAATTTAGAAAATAGATATTTATTTATTTTTGGCTTTTAATATTGAGATTAAAAGTGATGTGATTTAGCATGATGTGTTCATGTTAATTTTTTCTATTTGGTATAGAAAATAATGGATTTAATCAAAACCCTTCTATTTCTAAAATTATTAGAAAGAATATATATATATATATATATAATGAATAGATAGAATCCAGCGGTTGAAATCCATGCGTCCATCGAAAATCAATCAGGGCCGCTGGAAATCTATGCGGCCATGAGAAAACCCATACATCCGGAAATCCACCATGGCACCGCACGCACCCATTGAATTCCTTGTTTAGGTAGTTAAAGCCGTTAGCCACAAATCCCCGTTCCCTGCTTTAGTTTGTGCATGATATTTTTTAGCGCGAATGGATGCTGTTAACAAGAATGCGTTAATTGCTTTTGCCACATGAACGCACCCATACGCTAGATACATAATCTGACGCTTGCATAATATGATGTCTTTATTCATCACATGTTCACGTTGTTCGGCCATCCGCACGTCACTGAAAATAATACATGTCGATTGGTTGATTTAATGCACAAATAAAAGATACGAAATCATATCTATGTGATATCTTTTCATGCTAAAAACTCTAGACGCATTTAGTTACACATGCCGAAAATTATGCATAACAAACAAAAATTATTTATTCATGCATGCATGGACATGGGACCTGCTTGCATTAAAGCATGGCTGAAAATTTTAGTTAAAGCTTTGGATATGTGGTTGATTCCCAATTGTGTGAAATTAGCACGAGGTAGACACATGCAATTCCATGGCACTAGGATGCATGATGAACACATCATGTCGCTGAAATTTTAGAAGAGTCAGGGAAGCTTTCATATGCAAACCTTTCGGATGCGTCCATGGTATTCATATGTCCATTATTGAATTTAACTTAGATGGAAAGATTGAACCGCTGGAATTTCATGTGGAGAAGGATGTTGGAATCCTTCACGCACCGTTACCCATGATCATTGTTCATGCATGCATTAGAAAATGAGCATTGCACCACTCAAATTGCAAATCGCCTCTAATCCCCATCCATCTGCTGCCCACCCTGTTCCGCACATGCGTGTGATGTTGATCAGCTTGGTTCTTATTGTGGTTGAGGGTTGGTCAGACTTAAGAGATCAGATTTGTGTCTGATCAGTGTCATCCAGATTATGAAAATTGAGGATTGAATTGACAACAGAGAGAAAATCAGAACGTCTGATTTTTTGTGCCAAATTCAAAGCATTGGACCCTTTTTATGCCGCTATTAAACAGCATATGTCGCTCAGTTTATGAGTTTATCACTGTTTGGTCACTGTTTATTACTGTTTGGTCACTATTCAAAATTGTTTAATCACTGTTTAATATTGTTCACCATGAATACTGTTTATGCACAATACTATTCACATGAAAAGTTTGTTTGATAAGATTTATGTCTCTAAAACTTAAATTTTGGTTATTAGATAGTCATTTTTTATATTTTGGGATATTTTGGATTTAATGGATGGATCAAATTACCCAGAAGATAGCTAAATTATGAGATATAAGTAAACAGCTATTACAAGATAAAGTTTTTTATGCAATTCAAATATGTAATACATAAATTAAATTATTGAACATTGATTTCATCAGTTAAAACATAATATCTAAGTTTATGCATTTACATTATGTATGTAATGCACAAGTGAAATTAATATATACACACACATACACATTATTTATGGTTATATATTTTTGACAATTTTAACCTATGTGGTTTGGTTATTTGAATGATCTATTTAATTGCATGTTAATTATTATCTTGATTATTTATTTATTAGATGATATTCATGACATGTTTAGTATATGTGAATGTGGCTTATAAGATTGGAGCCTTAAATATTTTATGTGGACCAGAAGCCAAATCTCTTGAGTAGAGAGTGGTAAATCAATCATAAGATGAAAGTAGTGGTTGATCAATTAGAGGATGTAATTTTCTTCAAATGCTCATGGAATAATTTGTTTATTTTATTATTGAATAAAGAGCCAAAATAATACTTCAAATAAAGGCGGTGTGTAATCTCTATTTATCTATTTATTTGGTTTGATAGTAAATATTATGATTTAGTAAGAGATGTAATCCTTTATATTTTTTTTCAAAGCCTTGTAAAGGGATGTGTATCACATCAAATTTGAAATTATTAAATTATTTTGGCATTAGCACCAGAAAGCTTCCTATATGGATTAGATGTATTGTAGATGGAATATTTATGTGAATGTAATTGATTATTAGTGAATTGATTATATTTTGTAGATGGTGGGAATAGTTTCCTTATTTTATTTTATGTAAGATAGATAGTAAAAAATTTTATTTTACATTATGGGAGATGATTATTAGCATTCTGAAAGTAACATTTTTTATATTATTATGTGAATAAAAAATTTTTGAGGTCTACTTGAACTAAAAATAAAATAATATGTTAGATATATGCCTAATTGAGTTTCACATTGAGCATAGTAAAATAAGGCCTCAAAAAACATCATAGTAGAACTCATTAAGGGAGAGAAGTTAGATGCAAAATAATTATAACATGTAGCATAGGAAGGTTTAGTACCTTCTCAATAAGCATGAGTTGCCTAACTATCTAACAAGTACTATGGTCCAACCTGAAGAAGGTACCACAGTCAAAATTGATGTGACCAACAAGCTTATGAGGCATGGTATAAAAACGATCGCAGTGCCTACTTTACCTTATTAAGTTTCATGCATGATGATCTTATTAAGAAATTGGAGCATTTTCCCACTGCTGAAGAGATATGAGATCAATTGAAAATAAAATATGGTAAGACAACAGCAACCAGGCTGCGTGCCTTAACATTGAGGTTCAATCAATATGTGATGGATTCTCAACATTCAATGATTGAGCATCATAGGTTGATGTCATTCATGATCAAGGAAATGAAAGCAGTTGGTAATGATCTCACAATTGAGTAACAAATTCTAGAAATCATTAGATCCATATGTGAACCTTCATAGAGTCAATTGAAACTTGTGCTCATGCATAATGAGGGAATTAAAATTTTTCTGATATATCCCACCACTTAGAACTTGAAGTAGAGAATACATACGCAAACTGTGATGTTGCTTTTGTCACTCAAATTGGACAACGTAGAGAAAATAAGCCCAAATAAAAAGGTCAATATCGAGGAGCACAACAAGGAATGATAAAGATGCAAATTCTTCAAAATAAGAAAATTATCAAGCATCATAAAGAAAAGCGTGCTGAAGTAAAAGATAAAGTCAAACTCAAATGCTACAATTGTAGACAAAAAATGTCATTTTGCTCGAGAATGTTCTATGCAAAGAAAGGTACATCTTGACCTTATTCTTACGAAAGTTTTAGAAAATTCACATGTGTTCATATGGCTCATTCTTTCCATTAGTTGGATTGTAGACACAGGAGCAACCAAACACGTAACATGTGATCGTGCTAGATTTGTAAACTCCATTGGGTCCTAGTTTGTAAACATTATGTCATGGCGGGGAATGGAGTACAAGAAGAGTGAAACTTCTCAACTCAAGTCGCACAATGGGTGCACTTTACTTCTACATGATGTATTTCATGCACCCACTATCTGATGTAATTTACTTAGGCTACTATAATGCCCGAGGCATTAAAATAAAGGGAAGTGTTGTGAAGTAGCATTATGAACATAATATACATGGACCAATTTGAAATTTAGATGTCACTGCATAGTATTTAGTGCTATAATCTATTGTGGGGTTTATGATTAAAAATTAGAGAGAATTAAATTGTATGACTTGGCAAATAGAAGGGATGTAAGTATCCATACGCATACTATGAAATAAAAGAGGATTATACAAGTTATTTGGGTTTATTGGAGGGCATTATTAGGTATTTTTATGTGATCTTATTATGTTCATGTCATTATTAAAGAGGGGTTAAATGCATGAGAGAAAATACGGCATAAAATGAAGGAAAACGGGGCAAAAGGGGAGGCAAGGTGTGAGCATTGCAACGACCAAACAAGACTCGTGGTGAACAATTGAGCGCCGCAGTGGCCAAACGAGCATCGCAACATCTGGCATCCAGTAGGCAAGGGCCACGGCATCTGTTTATTAATGAAGCGCCAGACCACCAAAAAATACAATTTTAAGGGTTGTTTGAACCCATTTCATTTCAATTCTTTCTTCTTTTCTTCCCCATGCCCAACCCTTCTTCCCCAGCTACCATGTACTTTAAAAGTTAGTGGTGTTAGCTAGAAAATTACTATGTTTACCTATAAAAGCGAGAATTCATGCCTTTAAGCTTAAGTTCTAATTGTGTTGATAAAGAAAAAAGGTGAAAAATTGTGTTTGCTTTGACCCATGGTGGGTTCTTGATGATTTGGGGATGGATTCATGCTTTGGTAATGGAATCCATGCTTGGATTTCATGGTAAGTTGGGTTTTCCCAATTAATATAGATTTTATGCTTGATTAGGGTTTTGGGAAATTTGTAAACAGTAATTTTTGAGAGAACATGATATGAATTGTTGTGTAAATCATGAGAGAAATAAGTAAATTGTGATTTGTAATGTTTTTGGAAAGATTTGACCATGAGAAAATTTTATTATGACTGCACAATAATCTTAAATGAATTGTAGAAAGGGAAAATTTCATGTACATGATGTTTTAGCAATAAAGTGAGTGAATTAATGTCTTAATGAGCTTAATTGTATGGTTAATTAAGGGATAATTGAATTACATGATGATTAAGTATTGTCGAGAATGAAATCCCCTTGAAACCTTTGTTGAATTGCCAGGATTTTGAATAATGTATATGAACTATTTGCTATAATGCTCAAATGAGAGGTAAAGTTATATGTAAAGGGTGTAATTCAACCCTAAGATCCCAATGAAGTAAGAATTAGGGATTAGTTTGTTTGGGAATGTAATTAAAGTTGTTCCACGTTAAAGGTGTTGTATATGATTTGTATAAAGTCTAAAATACATCTAAGCTGTTGTAACCTTGTGGAAATTGATAATGAAACTACATACATCAACTATATGAGAAAATGACTCAATGAAAACTAAGATATAATTGGTTTACTAATGAAGATTGCATTAATTGATATAAGTAGATAACTGACAGGATGGTTATAAGATGTTACAGGATTTTAATTAAATATGTGGTGTTTATGTATGGCTAATTGGATATGAATTTGGAGGTGTGGATTGATGATGTGTTCTTCACCCAAGTAAGTAGGCATTTGTATTCTTCTTTGAATGTATGAATGGATGGGGATAATAAATATCTCATATTTGTAACCAGGCATGTATGTTTTAGTTGGGAATAGTGAAAATCTTATGAATTACTATTTGGTAAAAGTATGTATGTCTTGCATAGTGGGGATAGTGAGTCTCCCTTGATTATGAATTAAATGGCTATGTGAATGTGATGGAATAAGAAATATCCCATGATAGTATGTATTTTTAGTGCATATATGATTAATGGGGTGGGGATAGTGCATATTCTCCTAATTTTATTTCTGTTATGTATGAATGAAGGGAAATAGAGATAATCTCATGATTTATATTTTGGCTATATATTCTATGAATGTGTGAAATAAGGAAATGTGATGCATTCCAAGATTTGTAATTGATAGAGTACTATGATCCTGTGCTTGAATGACACAGTTATGAGTTGTAGTGCCTGTATGACATAAGTTATTAATGAATATATGTATATAACAAAGGTATGGTAATTGTGATGTATGAATACGCCATGAGGGTGTAGTGCATTGTCTAAGAACAATGAAGATGTGGTCCTCATAGTAATGTCTATTGGAATGTGAGAACTTGAGTCTCATGGTTGGATTAATGAGAACTTGAGTCTCATGGTTATGAATGGAGATGTGAATACTTATTTTTCATGCTTTGGCTTAGAACATGCTTAATGGGATTGATTATTATTTTCTTTTCTTTTATTTACTTACTGAGTTGCCTGAACTCATGCCTTCTTATTATATTTTTTAACTGATAAGACAGGTAAAGAATACCAACTGTGGATAATAACGGGTGACCAAGAGTAGAAAATATTTTGATGGCATGATAGAATACTGGAATTAGAATTCCATGTTATATTTGGATAATGGTAATGTCATCATATAATTGTATGATTGTATTTGAAAGACTTATGTATAATGAAAAGCATTGGAATGTCATAGTAAATTAATTAGAATATTATGACAGAAGGATATGATTTCCATACAATGTATTGTAATCATGATACGGTTCTGATTTTAGATAGAGCTATGGGTATAGGTGTGAGTATTGTAGATTGAAATATTTTTTATAATTCTTGAAATGTAAATTTTATATGTTTTAATATATGTATGTCAGGTATAAATCCTTATATGTCAGGGTAGACTCTATTGAATTTTTGGTAAAAATTTCCCTTAAGAATGAGAAATGGCAAGGTGATGGTAAAACCATAGGCAAGGCAAGGTGTTACAGCTGCACAATGGGTACACTTTACTCCGGCATAATGTGTTTTATATGCTCACAATCTAATGTAATTTGCTTTCAGTTTTAGCACTTATGAAGTTAGGTTTTTTCTTTTCAATTTAAGGACATATTTTTGTCTATTTATCTTGACAAAACATTTTATTGTTATTTGAGAAATGATCTTTTATATGCTTGACTTAAATATAGAATTTTGTGGAGATTTTGTAACTTATGTTGGTCCTCCTTTTTTCTTCTTTTGTTCCTAATGTTGTCTGAATCCATTAGATGACATGCTCAATTTGGACAAGATAGGATGAACAGATTAGTTAAAGAAGGACTCTTGGGCTCTTTCACTAAAGTTAGCTTACCTATTTGGAAGCCTTATTTAGCAGGCAAAGCATGCAGAAAGTCTTTTAGTAAGGCGATAAGGGTCACTTATCCTATAGAATTAAATCATTCAAATATTTATGTATCTATGAATGTCAAAGAACATCATAGTGCATCTTATTTTATAACATTCATAGATGATTATTCACGTCATATGGAGTGGTAGAAACTAAGATTGAATCATGTGATATAGACTCCATTGAAAATGATTTCTCATGTATTGGTGAAGTCAAGAAAGATCTTAGACTTCATGAGTTGCAAGATGCTCAAGATGGTGCATCATTATCTCATAGGTAAGAGGATGAAATGCAATCTCATCCAATGACAGTTAGAGACAGTGGGAGCAACATCTTGCAAAGTGGGAGTATATCATCACATGATTCACTAAATCCACAAATACAGATAAGCAAACATGGAATTGTTCCATGTCATTACTTCAAAATTGAAGGAGGGTCCTTCATGAGTATTGTTGAGGATGATAATGAGCTAGCTTCTTTTAACAAGGTTATAAAATTGCCTACCTCTAATAAATGGCTAAGAATAATGTATGGGAATCAATTACCTTTTACATTTAAGATGAAAAACTTAGGTCTTTGGTTAGACAGATTATATGCTGGGGATAAAGTTCTCGATGGATTGCTCTAAGAGACTCTTGAATTTGTCTCAAGAAACTTATAAAAAAAAAAGAATTTTAGAGCGATTTCACATGCACTATACAAATCCTGTCGATACATCAATGGAAAAATTCAGTTCTTAGCATTGAGTAATGTCCTAATACAGAAGAAGAAAAGATACTAATGGCTAAGGTGTCATATGCAAGCGATGCCGGTAGTCTAATGTATACTTTTATTCTTGGAGGTGCAACTATCTCTTGGTGTAGTAAAAAACAATGATGTGTTCCCTTGCCCAAGATAGAGTCAGAATTTATAACATGTTTAGCTACAGTACAAGAGGCAATATATTTGCTTATAATTTGATGCATTCTCTATTAATAAAATAAGTTTTCATCTGTGAGTTTTAAGGCATATATCTAAATTTAAGAAATGATATCACCAAGCTTTAGATGGGCCTTCTCACGATAGTAATCGCCCTAGCGCTAAGATAGAATGCAGGATGAGACATAAAAGCTCATGACTACCATGTGTATGTGATCTCCTTGGCGTTTAAAGAGCAAGCAAGGTTTGAATAATTTTTAGTATTGTCTTAGTAAGACTAAGATGAGACTAGTTGTCTAGTTCAATATGGAGTATGTCAACATCTCCATATAGCCTGTAAAGAGCCAAATGGAGATTCATATGTTAGAATCTCAAATCAGACGCTCTGGGAACAGTTGGATCAACATATGTATGGTATTAGAGTGTAACAACCTAAGTGGGAACTCCTTCATAGCACATATATTATACTATATGTGTTGTAAGTCGACCATATTAGGGAGTGATTGAACGGATCCCTACTTCGTCACTATGTGAGCCCTACGGACTTTTAGTCTAAATTATACCCTTTGTGACTAGGAATTATGTCATAGAGTTGAAACTTGATGTTACTATGTTAGCATATTATCTGAGAATCATGTATCATTCAATTTAACGGAGCATGTCTAGGAAAGCAATCAAGTTGAGATGAATTGACATGAGTGTCTAAGGAAAAATCATTTAGTATCACACTAAGAGTTTGTTACTCATTACCTGGGCAATTATATTGGATATTTTTTGATATAATCATGAGTATAAATGTGTTTGAATAATAACATACTCTGTATTAGTTACAAGAGGGATTAGAGATGTTATAAAATATGTGATTAAAATGGTTTGGGGTATGAACAAGATGAAGAGTATAGTATTATGTTAGTTAGATGGTGACTTAATGTCACACTCATCATTGGTATCTTTTTTCCATTAGGTCAAACATTCCATTTACTTATATGAAGTGAAAAATAGTATAAGATTTGATAGATCAATTGTACGACGTGTACAAGTTGGAGATGTTATTTGTGGATGATGTGTCCACGTTGTAATATGAATCCAAGTGTGTCTTGGATTTCTTAGTTGCCTAGGTGAGTGGATAAGTCTCATTCCTAATAGGACTCGTATACACAAAAGGCTCCCTCTCTCTATATATTCTCTATAATTATTCCTAGGATAATTATCAGTTCTAATCCCTTGGTATTTGAAATATGTATACAGTGGGAGACTCTAGTAGCCACCCCATAGAACTAGAAAGAGACTTGTAACCTTATCCTAAATTATCTATGCAATAATTTCCAACAAACTACAATATAAAATAATTAAAGATTTATTTTCAATACAAAAATGCAAGTGGAAAAGAAGAATAATATGTGAATGCAAAAAGTAGGTGGGCATGCAAAGGCTAGAGGTTAATTTGGATAATTTAGAAATATTTGGAATTAGGTCAGGTTGGATTGAGTTGCCAAGTCCTTAATGCAACCAACCCAAATTACAGATTAGGTCAAGTTGAACAGAATTGTGCCCACTCAATTTTGTCCATTTCTCTAACCAAACAACTGATTTTTAGGCTACGTTCATGGTGTTTGTGTTTAACACAGCTTAGGTGGCCAGACTCCGCAACCTTGCAATTCAACATTGGCAACCTTGTGAGTCAACATGAGCTTGAAGATCCAAATGGTTAGACAAATGAAGTCATAAAAATTCAAATAGTCTCAAGCCTCACTAGACAAATGAAGTCGTAAAAATTCAAATCATCACAAACCTTACAACCTTAGGTCAGCCACTCTACATATGCATCTCGATTAGCATAGTTAGCCATTGGATTTGTGTGAGGATTCACGTGTTGTCCACCAAACACCCCCTTCTAAAAACTCACCCCTAATAAAAGGACCAGCGCCTTCAAAGTAGCAGTGCAAATTGGGGTGGGTTGATGTGACGCCTCTCACCCCTACCCTATATGTTTCAACCACGCAATACTAGGGTTAATGCAAAACGCTACTATTATCCTTCTTCTTAAGGAAAATTTTATCATAACCTCACTATTTTTCTAATTTTAAGGGAAATGTCCTACTTAAAATCTGGCAGAATCTACCCTGTATTATGAACATTTATACCTGATATACATGTATAAAATTAAATAAAATGTACATTTCTATAATCAAATAACAATAATTAAATCTAAAATACCCACATCCATACTGATAGCTCTACCCAAGATCGAAACCGGATCATGATGGCAATGCATTTCCCGGGATTAATACAAATCCATTTACAATATCATGAATAATTACTATAATATGCCATTACGTTTAGTTTACATCATTTGGAATAAAATACAATCATACATAATTATGTAACGAGATTCCAATCCCCATTTCATGTTACCATATCTAACCATCCTCAAATCTCATTCATCTATCCTAATCCTCAATTAGGATTCTTTACCTAACCTGTCAACTAAAAATTCAATATAAGAAGACATGAGTCCGGGCAACTCAGTAAGTAGACATAAATAAAATAAAATAATAATTAATCATAATAACATGTTCTAACCAAGAACATATATTAAATATAACATTATTAAAATTTAAATCATTGTTATAACTACATCACATTCTCATCTCATCTTGAGATGTACAACCCAAGGCAATCATATCATGAGGCTCATCTGCCTTATTCTGTCTATACACATCCTACGTCATTCAAGCATATAATAACATACAGTGTCATTCTGGCAGTTCACATTACATTCGAACCATTTTGGCTCAACATACCACAATACACCTCATATAGGCATCTCATATCACTATACATGCCATGCAGGCACCACATATATCTTATAGAATGCTTCCCATTCCATCAAATTATACATTCATAGATTATAGAATTCAAATAAGACTTATGGGATAATCTCTATCTCCATTTTTCCATATAAACATCACTTTAAACACAATCAGGGAATACACGTTATTCCCTATCAATTCCATCATTTATATTATCAGAACATCATACTCAACTTGGGATACTTACTATTCCTATTAATCAAACATACATAACCTCAAGCATATCATATCCATACTCATATACATATATGAAATAAATATATATATATATATATGCTCATATACATACATCATTGGGATATTCTCAATCCTTTTGTATTCAGACATCCATACACAAGAATAAGCTTAAAGATACGGGATACGCTCTATCCCCATAATCACCTGGGATACTTTCTATCCCAAACATTCATATGTCTATATAATAGACCAATTCAACTACATGATATTTCAAATCAGCAACATTCATGCATTCATCCTATTCAGCAAATAAATCATTGTCATCCAAGGGATATTCTCTATCCCCAACATTCATTAATCATAGCAAACACACATTGATTTTATACCAACATGGGATATCCACAATCCCTCATCCAAAACACACATGCCCGGAGTAAATATGGGATAACCATTATCCCATCTATACATTCGAATCACAAAAGAGGGTTGCCTACTTACCTTAGGCCTTTAGCTTCAAACCACTTTCCTCTCTGACTTTGCCTTTTCATACTTCTCAGATCATCCTATACAGGGCTAATGCTAATTATAATAGATCATTTATAATCAATCTCAAGCTATAATCATCAAACATATGATAAATACTAGTTAACTTAAGATTTCTTCACAATTATCACAAGAAACCTTCTTGTCTAACATATTTATCTAATATTTCACATGATTAGCATTTCAGCAATGTATAAATAACTCAATTAAGCTTTTAAGTTATTCAATTCATAGCTTATATAGCATATTCGCAAAAATCCTCTTTAAACCCTAACTAGGGCATAGCCCCAAACTCAATTCTATTGATCCAAATCACTCTATACATGTTCTAAAATATTTTAATCATGCCATTAATCATTTATCCCATGATTAATTCAACCAAAATTTAGCAAATCCCAAATTTTTACTATTCACAAAAACCTAATCATGCCAAATTTGAAATTTCTCGGACCAAATCACAATAATTATTTCATTACATCAATCCCCCATGAATTTATAAGTACATGCATTAATTTAAGCCCCAAAATCTAATTTTTCCCAAAATCCTAAAATTTGAAATTTGAGATTCGGTTGAGAAATCGAATTTACCATCGCTTTCAAGCATAAATGTCCTCCCCAAACAAAGTGCTAAGCTCCTAACTCCTTGTTGCTCCTTCCATTTTGTGGAAATCCAATGTTTCTTCCATTGTCTTCCATTTTTCATGATTCAAATTGATGAAAATTGAGTTTAACTAAAAGATCACAGGTTTCTCTAGCTAAGCAAGATAATTTCCTAGGTAAAATGGCTAGAAATCAGGTTAAATGAGGCTAGGGTAAAAGAGGGAGAAAGGACGGGATGAAAAACTTAGAAAACAAAACTGCTAGGGAAAAACATGGGTCAAGCTTTTATAGTTGTTGACCAACGCTGCTAGTGCCATCCCATTGCTTCCACCTGACGCCACCACCTTACGCGGTGCCGCTAGTGCCAACCTGTTGGACCACCCTTTTTTTTGACATTTTTCAACTCTTTCCTTTCCTAATCTTTTTTCATCATTTATTCCACATAAAAATTAACATAATTATATCTAAATTTTCCTTGATTAACTTGTATACATACTACATAATCATACACATATGATTTCATTTGGCTCAATTTCATAAAATTCTCATACACTTCATACATACTTGAATCATTTCATTGAAAAACTATATTTCTCCATTAATTAACACCTAATTACCAAATTTTAACATTTTAGGTATTACAGGTGACCCGAACCTATGCTTAAATCAACCTTGTTTGACACTAGGTCGGGACGGGCCGAGGTGGTAAAAAATTGACCTGACCCACATTAATAAATATTGAAAAAAACCCTAAACCTCTCTCACGTGAGACCATGCGGCACATCTCACATCTAGTGGCTACCTAAAGACACAAATACCCTGCATCTTCCTCGTCTTCCTACTTCTTTGAAGGAAGTCACCTTCCTTATCTTCTTGCATCTCTGAAGGAAGTCATCTTCCTCGTCTTCCTACTTCTTTGAAGGAAGTCGTCTTCTTTATCTTCCTGCATCTCTAAAGGAAGTCATCTTCCTCGTCTTTTGATTGGAGGGATTTTTTCTTGCAATTTGAGGTTCGAGGGATTTTGGGGTTCTAGTTTTTTTTGTTTTTGAGGCATGGTTCTTATGTTTTTGTTGCTTCTCTGGGAATTGGGATGTGAGCTTTTATTTTCTCTTTCTTTTTAAGCGTTTATTTTTGGGTTTTTGTCATCAAGGTATTTTTCTTTTTTATTTTATTTTTGAAATCTTTCTTCCATTCAGGAATTATCTGTCTGGGTTTAATGGGGGAATATGATGCATTCTATGAAACGTATTTAGATTGTAGAATTGTAGTTGTGGTTTTAATGTTAACCTTGCCCCTTACCGACTTGGATATGAAAAGAATACCATTTTATCACATGCATTTTAGTTGAAAACTTAATTTGTAACTGAAGCCATGTTTCCTCTCTATCCCCTTTAAAGTTTAGGTTGCTTGGAAGATTTCAACTGCCTTATTAGATGGCTTGTTGAGTAAACTTGAATATGCTCATTAGATGTTTGATTTATTGTTACATAAGGTTGTCTTTTTAGTAAGGAGGTTACCGGCCTTTATATTGCATATGGATGTAGGAGGCCTAAACCATGCTTCTCTACTTTTTGGTTCCTTTTGTGAAATCATTTGACCTCATGCTCAAGCTTATCAACTCTAACCATATGGATAGCAGGTTTTGGACTAATTAATTCATTTTTTTTTTACCATGATCATATCCTTGGATGTGCTTGGTGCTTTTATTTTGCTGCTCAGACGCAATTGCACTTATAGTAGCTTAAGATTCTCAGTTGATGGATCCATTGGTTGAGTCTGTTCAAGTGTTATTCCAGCATCTCTTTGTTTGCAAATTAATGTTGATAGATATTGGCAATTCTATTCCTCTATTGTGATGCTTCTTAGTTTTGTTGTCCTCTCCATACTAATGTTATTAAAATTGGACAAATATTAAGTTGTCAACTCGTATTGTCAACCTGAATTCAACTCGTATAATGAAAGGTAGGGTTAAGGTTGAGACAAGATCAACCCAACCCACCACGTATATAGGGTTGGATAGTAGTTTTTATAAATAAGGTTAGTGTTGGAATTACTCTTGACCTATTATAAACCGGCTTGATTTGCACCCCTACTTCAAAGGATCCATGGTCCAAGCAGTATATATAGTTCTTCAAGGTGGAGCATACCATGGATAAGAGTGGTGATTCGAAAATTTTAAGTGTCTTACATTCAACTTGCATGTGCTGCTCGCTTGATGGGTGAGCTGGCTTGATTTTATGATGCTCCCACACCCATTGAAGGAGAGCTGGTTTTTCTAAAGATGATCATATCCCACGTTCATTGAAGGAGAGCTGGCTTCATTTTAGGGTGATCCCACATCCATTGAACTGCCCAACCACGCTTCGCATTTAAGATGTGGGGAATTTCTGCTCTGCGAAGAAAAATGGTTGTGTATTTTGCCATTTAATGTGCTGGGAAGCGGGATTTGTTTAATACCTCACAACATTTACTTCTAATTGGAAATGTTTACTTCAAATGCAAGCTAATGTTAGTCTCATAAGTTATAATTTTTAATAAAAAATTAAAAATACAAATAATGATAAAAGATTGTTAAAAATATAGTTAGATATTATATCAGCTTATAAAGGTATGTTAAAAAGGTAATGCACCCAAACACATGATCCACAAAGGTATGAATTATGTTATGATCCAAACGGTAGCGAAGATGGTCCACATCGTGAAAAGTAGGTCCGGTTTTTTTTTTTTTCCTCGAATTGACTAATCTAATCGTGTCGGTGATGCCTGCCTATTAACCCACGCCATCTGCGAGCACGCAAGAAGTGGTTGTCTCTCGATGCAATCTTTATCGTGCATCACACCTTGGATTTCAAAACAAACCATTGTACGCGAATTTCTACGTACAAAGTTGCGTATGCACCTTGGATTTCAAGACAAACCACTGGACGCGAAATTCCACGTACAAAGTTGCTTATGCACCCTGGAATTTTTTATTTCTGCTTTCTTCTTCTAGAAATATTACAAATTCCAGTCAATTGGTTTTGGCTTAACATGCGATGCGGTAACGTGGGGCCGCATGTTTATCAGGTTCGCGCGGTTTTTCCCTTCTAGGAAGAAGCATTAAACATTCCGCATGTGTATGAACTATCATACACATGCACGCTATAATATAGCTAGTAACTGTAAAAAACATTGATCTTATACGTCCAAATAGTTGTACGAATTGAATATATCTATGATCAATAACTTAAAGATTTTCTATATCTTCACTGGAGATTATTTCATTGATTGATTCTCTGATTCTTCAAACTATCTGTTTATTCACAGTGTCGAGCATCATCCACCAATACACTGTTTCCCTCCAGGTTTATTCTACTCGATCCAATGATGTGGACACTTGGGACCGTTACATTATTTGGACTGTTGCTGATTCAGGTCAGCCCCATTGATTCGCACCCTTCTGATTGAGCTAAAAGTGGATTGCCATGCTCCTCCCATTGAGAAATGATTTTATGCTAATATTATACTAAAAGTTTTCACACAAATCATTCACCTATGACTATAATAATTTATTAGTCTAAATTCAATCCATCAAGTAATGCTAAGATTTCAAAAAAATTATTTCAATTGAACACTTAGATAGGCTATAAAATTTATCTTATTTGAGAGTAAACAAGTAATTGTTAAAAAATTTTCTTATTTATAGTTTGGTTAAGTCTTTAATTGAAATCATGTTTTAAATTTTAGCTAAACAAGTTATGCTAAATGCAATGAATAAATCGAATATAGCCTATTATATCATTACAGGCATAAATAAACTGTTTGTTTGAAATTTTTAGTTGTAATGTCAGGATAGAATAATTTTCCTTCATTTTTTTATCTTCTATTAAAAATTTACACTCCATATCATTTAGGCTCAAACCCCTATTTTTTAACTTTTAAGAGTTAAAAGAAGAGGCTTGGTAGGATAAGATTAAAATAAATAAAAGATAATAATTAAAAATAAAGATAATAAAAAAATATAATTATCATAAAAGTATATATCAAATCAATCTTTAGAAAAATATAATTTTTAATTCCATGAAAATCAAATCTAAAGCTAACAATCGGGCTCTAAGCCTAAGGTAACCTTGGCGTGTGAAAAATAGAAAATTTAGGGTAACGCATGGAGAGGTTGGGTGCGATGACATTACCGTTTATTTAAATTTATGTTTTGGGTGGTGGGTAAGCTATGATCAATTCACAGCCGTAAGATTGCGTCACCAACATGATTCTTGCCCCCGCCTTGTCAACTAGATTATTCCACCGCGCTCTCCAGGTTTCCACCCAAGCCATTGACAGCATACTGGGCCGACCCACAAGTGAAACCTAACTGACAGGACTACTAGGTTGGGCTTTGGTTGATTAGGGCCCATGGGTTGTTTGATGTGTGCAAATGCGTGACCCATGTACCTTACACATCTCGATAATTTTCCATTAATATTTCGTTTATTGGTAATTTTAAGGTTTTAATGGAAAAATTAAAATAATATAAAAATTAATATATTGATATAACCACTAGGCATAGTAAAGGAGCAATGTAGAATGGAAGAAAAAAGATATCAATATATATATATATATAGACACACGCTATGTTTCTCTTGGCTTCCATAGTTTTTCAAAAGCAACAAATTGGAAAATAACAAGAAATTTAATAAATCATTACAAGTATCATATGGCGAGTACGTTTAAACGATGCCTTTATGCATCTAATCGTACGAGTTCAAAAGCCCCTGTATATATGTGAATTAGTAAACACATATTAATACAACTTTGGAAAGGATTTTTTTTTGAAAAAAAGAAAGACTCAAATGCCAATTTAAATATATATATATATATAGGGAACTGGTTCAAAACACCCGGTTGCTGGTGTCGTGGGAGCAACCGCAATCGGATGCCGTCCATTCCAGGCCTGATGAGATCCATCTATTCGTTCAAAAATAAGCATTATGCGCACACATCCAGACGTGCTTCTGCAGTCTTGGAAAACGAGAAAGGGTGAACCGGGGGCTTCATCGACTACTCTCCCCCTCTCTCCTAGCTCACACCTCACCCTCTCTCCTAGCTAAAGCCTCCCCCTCTCGTCAGACATTACCCACCCTCTACCCGCAGCTGGCAAGCACATTTAAAGGAGAATGCGGCAGGCACCCTAACAGCAAATCGGATTTACAGTCGAACGCCTCCCTCGAGCAAATCGGTGGACAACCCTCGAGCTCTCTCTCCCTCATCCGACTCCTCCCCCACCTCGACGCCCTTCCTACAATTCAGATTTGCAGTTGAACTCCTCCCGCAAGCAAATCGGTGAACAACCCTCTCTCTCTCTCTC
>JAYJMB010041380.1:0-32216 GCA_036873735.1 Pouteria campechiana
CTAAAATTTACAGAATAACTAAACTAATCAAATTAATTTTGGAACCATTCCCCGGCAACGGCGCCAAAAACTTGATGGCTCAAATTTAATACCTTGCATAAGCACACTAGACTATACATCGACCATGCACTTGCGAGGTATTAAATTTGAGCCATCACTAAGAAATAGACATCTATTTCATTATTAACTGCAGAGGTTAAATATGTAGTAGTTGGTAGTTGTTATACATAGATTCTCTCAATGAAGCAATAGTTAAGTGACTATGGATTGAAGTTCAATGATACACCCTTCAGATGTGACAATACCAATACTTTAAACTTGACCAAGAATCTAGTTATGCATTCTATATCTAAGCATATAGAAATCAAGCATCATTTCATTAGAGATCATGTTCAAAATCATATTGTTTGCTTACAGTATATACCAACTGAAAATCAATTAGTAGACATTTTGACTAAGCAACTCCCAAAGGATAGATTTTGCATGATCAGAAGGGAGTTAGGTGCGATAGATCCACATGCATAATACTTATTTCTTGATCATCACATTCTTCTTATGTTTACTTAATCTAAACGCTTATTCTTTCTATTTTATAATTTATATGCTATCTATGTAGTTTAAAGACACCTTTAAACGTTAGGAAACTTCACTTCATCACAACTGAAGTTTTTCTGGAATTTTGTTTTAGACATAACCATCTTTTCATCCAATGTAATAATTTCACATCTTTGTTTGAAACCCTAAAGTCTTAGTGCTTATCATCCAAAATTTTCTTATGACTAAAAATTATTTCCAAGGCATTGCATCATTTTCTTGCTTAAAGTGATTAAATCTTCCTTTAGCAAACATTCATTCCTTTCTCCTCAAAAATTCTTTTAAGAAACTTCTTTGTCTTCCCAAGCCATGCCTACTTTAATCCAATCCCCAACCCATTCGTTGCCATGGGAAGAAGAAGAATAGAAGGAGAGATGAAGTCCGAGAGGTGCAAATTTGAAAGTAGAGTTTGTGAAGATTTCAATCCATTAGAAGCAGAGAAGAATGGATTGAAAGGTTTTTAAGGAGTCATAGATTGGAGATGAATCTTCTGAAGAGCCTAATGAAGTTTGTAATATGCCTGAAGCTGAAGATTAGAAGATTTAATGGATAATTATAAGAAATATTATATTCTTTAGAGGACACAAGAAGAATCATTATGCGAGTTCTATGGCCTCACATTAAACACAAGCCATCGGTGGAGGAAAATGTAAAGAAGAAAGAAGAGAGTATAGCAATAGCAGCAACACTCTCCTCTTTCCCCTCACCTTCCCTCCTCCGCCTAAAGCCCCTTCCAATGTGACCTTCCCAAAAGTAATGGATGCATGCCTCCGCATGCTTTTAGACTTCTTCAAAGGATCATAATCAGGCTTCATCTCAAACCATTTTCTTTTCCACCCATACCTATCATCCATCCCATCCTTGCTACACTTATCATAATCTTATGTAACTCTGCTTATACTTAAATGCAATGAAATTTGTATGTATTATCTTTCTCTTCCCTGTTCCTTTTTTATTATGACAAAGAGAGGGAGAAATAGAGAAATAGTAAAAGTATAGTGAATTAGAATGCACTTAGTAAGGGGGAGCTATGTAACTACTATGTATGTTTTGTTATGAATGAAATATTTCTGTTTAAGTTCTCATGTATGTTTATGTTTGCTACATGTTTTATCTGTTTGAGAGGTAATTTACTCAGATGTTTTGTCATCAGAAAAAATGGGGAGATTATTAAACCAAATCTCCTTAGTTTTATTTTGATGATGATATAATTAACCAGCTAAGTTTTGATGATGAGTAAAAGCATATGAGTGAACGGTGAAGCTATTGATTCCTAAGTGTGTAGTAACAAGCTATATAATTAGCAAAATAACTTCACTTAAGTGGACAGAGCATAAAAAAATATTATAGACAAGATCCACCAATAATCATAGGAAGAAAATGTAAATGCTCAAAGACATATGATCAAAGAACCTAAGCCAAAATCCATGGTTAAGGACGTGTTTTTCCTCATTCATGTGTTTCAGAGTCAATTCAAATGCTACCAAATTTAATAAGATAGATGCCCAAGTTCATACCATTGGTCATGTTTAAATGGTGGCTCAAGAGGGGGGGAGGGTGCTAAATTGAGCCTATAAAAAATTTGGCCAAGTTAAAGATTAAAGTGCTGAAAGATCACACAACACAACAGAATGGTATTTTTATTATCGTTCATCCCAACATAATACCTTCTCCACTCTCCGAGTTAGCCTCACTTAATGCATTTAGGTTTCACTAATTACCTATTAGTTTTACAAGCTCACTAACAAACTTTACACCTATTAAACCTAACCAACAAACTTTTACAATTGTTGATTTTTAAGCTAACCAATTAACTTATACATGATCAGCAAGCCCCTTACTTATTGTCCCAAATCAAATGAAATATGTACAATAAAAATGCCTCTTACATAGGCATAGATTTGCAAGAATTTAAAGAAATAATAATGAAGGATTTATAGTAAAGCTTGATTGATTCAGACTCCAGAGAGTTATTCCAGAGGTTGAGCTATGATTGCAGATTGGCGTTTTGAATAGAGAGTTGAATGCTTCTTGGAAGAAAAACTTTGTGGAGAGTAAATTCTCTTGTAAGATATTTGAACAATTTCCATAACATTTTCTTACCCTTGGAATGACCTCTCTTTACTCCTTTTAAGCTTGGATTCAAAATCTACCCATTCGAGAAGATTGCCTTCATTAAATGTGAGTGAATTATTAAGATTTTTCAATCATTACAATGTTTTTGTGGTTTCACATTGTCCGAAATGAGTTCGTCGGAGAGCAGAAGAACTCTCCATCAAAAAATTATGCATAAAGATTGGTTTCAAAGATCATCAACAAACTTATACAAATAGCAAGTCTCTCTACTTGCTAAGGTGGATAAACTGTAAGAGAATTGTACAAAGATTGCCTCTTGGCTAGGCAGATTGTAGGCAAATAGAAAGTAGATGAAATAAATATTCAATGAAAAGCAATGGATATCAATACTTCAGAAATAGAGTTATTGACATCAATTGAAAGCAAATTTGTCTTTGAGTGTAGTGGAGATTAAATATCTTAGAAGAAAAACTTTTCTTTTAAAGGTTAATGCTCATTTATGATCTTCCCCTTTCTCTCTTATTGTTTTTCCCATTATCTTTCTTCTTTGTCTCTTCTCTACTTTTATACTATCTTTGAATTTCAGTTGTTGATGATAGATGACTTCCATTAAATATTGAAGACCATTCTAAATATCTCATGTTGAGAGAAACTATCTTCTAATTAATTTTTATCAACTGATATACCTATGGCACCATTGAATTTACCATTGATATGATCTTTCCTAGTTCATTCCCTTTGAGGAAAGGAGAAAGGTTTCTTCAAAAAAATGCAATTTCTAAAAATAGAATCACTGGTAGATAGGATGGCGCTTCATTTGAATTTTGATATGTCTTAAGCTCATTCACTTTATCAAAAGTAAGTAACTTCAATTCATATGAGAGTTCATCCAAAGGTTTACGCTAGTCTTTGTCCGAAACACTTCAGTTTGTCCCAAACTAATTTTAGACAAACTAACTCTGAGTGAAAAGCAAGACTGTGCAATGGATTCTTACCTTCGTCCAGAGTTACTCTAGCGCATTTGAAGACACTACTTCATCCAAAGTTACCGTGGTGCATTTGAAGACATTGCTTCATCTGAAGTTAATTGTGGACAAAGTAAGGCTTGCAAGAGCATTCAATTGGATTCCAACTTCTTTTGAATTTTGGTTCAACTTTGTCTGGAATATATACTTCATTTGAAATGTTTGCTGACATTCTATGTCCTAGTTCAACATGTAGCTTCTGTCCGAATGCTATTCTTTGTCCATACAAGGCATTGTCCGAATCTAGTTGAAGCAAGTCTTTGTTTGTGATTAGCTTTGTCTGAAAAGACTTTTGCAAAAATTGAGATTTTGTCCATAGTGCCTTTTGAAGTGTTATCCAATACCAGACATATCCTTTGACTAGAGAGTAACTATGAATGCTTGGATTAGATTATTGAATAGTACTTGGACACTTTGAAATGTTTGGACATTTATGATTTCAAATTTATTTTATGAATTTTGAAATGTTTTTAACTTCCACTGTCATTCTTTCTCTAAGAATTTACGTTTTCTTTCTATGTAGTGGATCTTGTCTCTGATATGTTCTTGTACACATTGTCCACTTACTTCTAGTTACTTCCCTAAACATATTTTATATCTATTACTACAATTCTAGGGAATATAATTATTAGTACCTTGAGTGTTCACTAATATGTTTTTACTCATCATCAAAACTTGGTTGTTTACCACATTCATCATTAAAATCAAGCCAGGTTAGGAGGTTTGGTCCAACAATATCATACATGGATGCCTAAGCTTAATGGGTTTATTGATGTAGATTTGCATGGATATATAGTAGATCACATCCATAGGCACACCTACCATAGTGCTTGAGAAAGGGTGCTAGATACTTTAGTATATCTGATTGACAATGAGAGGAACAATAATCTAATCAATGCAATTTGTCAGTATAAGTGGATTTGCTAGGTGAAATTTAATCCCTAGATACTCTTCCCTATTGATGTTTTTTCCCTTGCTCTTATGATCTGTTAGTTTCATTATTGTGTTTTGATTTAATTCTTATATCATTTACTACAATTTACTTAACTAGATAATACAAATTTGATATAAGTTTGGCACTTAATGTGTAACAAACTACTCTTCTAGGGAGCAATAATTTCCTCACTGCATCTATATTACTTGTAGACATGTATACTTTCACAAGACTCAACATCGAATGAACCAAACTCAATTGAAATCCATCTGCATAATGTCTCTTAGTTTAAAATTTAACTTCTGACACTGCTAACTCATCTTCAGACAAATCTAGAACTCATTCATGTGGCCAAGAAAATTCATGCCTCTTCTCAGTACAAAATTTTACTTCGAACAAAGCCAGTCCATCATTCAGTCAATCCTAAGTTAGTCTATCAAACAGAATGAAATGAAGAAAGATATCTTCAGTGTGATTTTCCATTGAGAGCACTTCCTTCTTCATCTCAAACTTACTTACTTTAGACAAAGAAGCTGCAAACTCGATTCAATGGGCAGAAAATCTTGACTATTCGCTCACATTTAATGAACTTCATTTTCTCCAGTGGACAAATTTTGAATCCCACTTTAAAAGGAGTAAAAATAGGTCATTCTTTAAAGTAGCAAGATATGTAGAGAAATTTTTTGAAAGAGAAAATATAGAGCATTTACTCAGACATTAACGTTTTTCTTCCAACTCCACTATGCAAAATGCCATCTATATTCAAAGAACATTCTTTGCAATAGCTTAAATGTGACACCCCAAGATTTTAGAGTAAGGTGACTTTTTGTAAAACCATTATTTTTAGTGAGGAAGAAAATTTTTCTAAATAATTCAAGTGGGATCATTATGTATATGCATTGAACTTAATGAAGTTAATTTGTGTTTTGACCTCAAGCGCATGATAAAAAGAAGTTGTATATGAAAAATTATCACTTATATCCAATTTATGGCATATATAGAGGATGATTTAGAAAATGTATTCAATACTAAAGTTATATTCCTTGAAACTATCTTTCCAACATATCAAAAATCACATGATTTAGGTATTGTATTAGGAAGTTATGGCCAAATTACCAAAAAATGTTCTTGGTAGGTAGATTTGGACACCTAGGACGGGATGAAGCTTGATAATTTTAAAATTTTGTGTATTTTTTGTGCAAAATAACTTTGGAAATTTGTATAGAAGACTCATTGAGATAAATACATATGTATAATGTGGAATTTACAATGCATTTGCATGAGTAATGAAAGGGATTTTTTTGTGACACTTGAGGCTTAATTATCAAATAGGTAAGTAAAGATGATTAGTTGATATTATCTTTATGTATTTGGACATTATTCCTACTTACTTGAAGAAATTCATTATGTATTTTAATGAATCTTTAAAAGGGGATAATTAAGTGACACAATTGGTCATATTTATTAGGGGAGGGGGGAAATGCATGGCAATTATGATGCACGTGTAAGGTGGGATGTACATCTGGTGCACCAAAAAGGGAAATGGGTAAAATACTCCATCACCCCCTTTCCTCCCCATTTTGGTGCTCTCCCTCGCCATTCACATCAACCTCCATGGTAGCCCTATTTACGCCCCTATTTTACCCATTAACTTTGCTTGGAAAATTTCATTTGGATGTGCAAACTCCATCTATACAAGTTGGTGCTCAAAGCCCTTTTTTTTGGACATTGGGAGGAGGGGAGAAAATCAGATTTTTCATCTTAGAAGCATCCTTGCTACAATTTGTAGGAGATGCATGAGGATTTGAAGTGAAATTTCAATTTTATGGTGGGAGCAACCCCAAATTTCGTTGGTACATATCCTCCTCACAACAAGTTGAAAATTTCTATCTTAGGCCTATTGATATGCTAAAATCTTGGGCTATTATGGATTTTTGGATGAGATTTTATGATATTTTCATGGGTAAATGAATGAAATACTTAATAATATAAATACTTAAGCCTTGGAATTTTGTGTTTCATGGACAACAACATTTATGCACAATGGAGTGTGAAATTCATGAATAGGAAGGAAATTAGCAAATTGGTTGAATTTGGTGCATGATGGATTTGTTAATAAGGATATTTGGGTGTTAATGATGTTAATTAATGATTGTATATAGCTAGAATTTTATGAAACTTATGGCACTTTGTTGAAAATGGATGACTTGAGTGATGCACATATGATGTTTGATGAAATGCATGAATAGTAGTGATTGGGCAACTAATTGCATTAATTTGGGACTTATTAAATGTGATTTTGAAGCTAATGTGATGATAATTATAGTGAATATTTTATTTATATAGATGAAAATGAATAAGCCCCATTGCATTGGTTAAAATTAGATGGTTAAATTAATGCACATGAGTTGTTTGATGAATTGCTTATATGAGAAACAAAGTGGAATTGAACGATTTGATTTAAGTCCCTCATTGGCCATTAGTTAAGTACTAGAGTTTGTAATGCATTAAATGAATTCCCAAGGAGTAGTTAAAATTTGGGAGCAATAGGGATGTAATAGGATACAAATTGCACTTGAAATTTCATTAGAAAAGAACCCCCAATTTGGACATCCATATGGGTAGGTTTTTCCATGTAGATGTGTTGACTACTTAGCTTTAAATGATGCATGAAATGGGAGAGAAATCAGTTGAGGTTATGCAATTGAAACCTATAAAGAAATTTCATGTTGAATCATGTTTTAGAACCCTCCATTCGGTAGCTTAAAAAGGGTACAAAGCTCAAAGTTTTCCACCATGTAAATCATGTTTATAAAGATGGGTTAAGGGCTATTTTGTGTTTATTGAACTTACCTAATGGTGGAAATGAGGAAAGTGATGTTTAGGGTTGATAATTGGACCTTAAGTATATTATTCAAGTGAAGAAGCAACTAGAAATATGATTTGGGTGAAAACTCCCTGATTTGAGTCATATGAACTTGTAACTTAAAAAGGATGATAATCCTTGCTAGAATAAGTATAAGGGATGTGTAATCGAGCAATGAGATGAGAATAAACCTTAATGAGGTAATTAGTTGAGTTTAACCTATTTTGTGAATTGAATGGAATTTCCCATATGAAAACCACATGCAACTTGAATTGTTATACATGTTGTATTTGTAGGTTCATTAAGCATTAATAGGAAGCCAAGTCATGGAACTTGAAGATCATGAAATTATACTCCATTGAGGTAAGTAGGCTTATTTTCTATTTTATATGTGTGAATGTATGAATTTATAGGGATAGTGAGTATTTCCTGATTATGAGCACCGTGTTTTCCATTACATGATTATATTATGTGACTTGTGGTTGTTGGGGATAGTTAATATCACTTGGTTTGCAATGATTGATGTTTATTTTGTGATGTGAATATGTGGTTTAAAGGGGATAGAGAGTATCCCATGATTTTTATGCGTGTATGGATTGATGAGGGATAGTAAGTATCTCAAGATTCTTCTTTCTGTTATCATGGTATGAATGTGTGAAATGATTGGGATGGTGAGTATCCCATGTTTTGTCTTTCAGTGTTACCAAGGTGAATGTGTTGACTAATGGGGATAGTGAATATCCTAGAAGTTTGCATACAGGTATATGATTTGATTGGCATTTATGTTTTGGCATTATGAATTGAAATTTCTGACATTGTGCACCTCCATATATTTGATTTGAAAGTATATTTGGCAATTTGTTCACTTGAAATGATTTCAATATAGCATTGCATGACATTTCATAAGAGCCATAGTATTGTATGGCCATACTATGGTGACTTATGACTCGAACGTAATATGGTCATGCCTAGGAGGCCGATGGATGACATAGTATGATTGTGCATTGATGGCATAGAGATGATATGGAACCTGTGTGATGTGAACGTCGAATGGCATGGTTGTAGAAGCTTATTTGGCCTAGATTTGATATGGCGCCAGTGGGGCATGGATGCGCCTTGGTGGTGTGGTGGCCGGGATGGCCTGATTTGTGTGATACACTTGATCTCCTTAGTAGATGTTTATGTTGAACCTATTATTCCTATGGAGAAATGAAGGCAGGGTGCCATGGATAGCAGTGAGAAACTATTGTGGGACTAGCAAGCTTCATACCTGGGGTATAGGGAGGAACCAATTCACATCAAAGAGGGAGAAAGTTGTGCTCGTTACCCTAGTGAGTCCCGATCATGATTATGTTGATTATGAATATGTCCTAATGAGGATGACTTGATAGTCAAATTGTATATGAGTCATACTTGTTAAGATGACTTGCTAATTATGAGGATGTTAATAATGTATATGTCTTGGTGAAGAGGCTACCTTGGTAATGAATGTATGATAGTGAATATACATAAATAAGGATGCCTGGGTCATAAGGCGATGAATGAATCTTGATTATGAGGTTGTATGAGCCTAGATTATGAGAATGTATGGGCATTATGGGCATGGGAGTATGTTGCGTTGTCATGAGATTTGAATATTTTAAGGATTTAAGCCTATTGAGATTTATTTATTATTGTTGTCTATTTGGCCTACTTACTGAGTTTGACCGGACTCACACCTTTTATTTATGGTTTTTGGTTGACAGGTCAAGTGTAACACCCCAAAATTTAGGGAGCTGCTTACTCATATTTCAGCGAAAGATCTTGCTGAAAATCTAGCAAAGTCTCCTGTTAAATATAAGGGTTTGCCAAACCTGTACATACATCCGATCATCCACATACACCATATACATCCACAAATCCTCCTACATCCATATTCCCATGGACCGGCTACTAGTCTTATGGCATGATAATAGCTAAAAATCAAAAATTAATAAATAACGAGAATTTAAACCTCTCCTTATGCACCATACATTAATAATGAATTAATAAATGACAAGTCATATAATCCATTATAATCTCTCTTCAAAAAATAATCAAGAATTAAATAAAGAATGTCACTCCATTGCCGCTAGTTCCCATTTCAAGCACCAACCCCGGTTGGGCTCCCCCATCATGCTTGACATCTAAAACATAGAAAAAGGATGAGTCCAAGCAAATTCAGTAAGTAAGAATAGCAGTAACATAACATAAATCACTCATCAAGTCACACAGACCAACTCATGTCAATGCAATCATGCAGCACTCGATCCAAGCATTCTCATAATCATGCAAATACATAAGTATAACACATTAGGTGCCACTAAGGCCATCACTTAGTCATACAGGCTTTACATACACACAAGCATTCCTTCAGCCACATAAGCCATCCTCATGCCAAATAGGCAATCCATCAGCCATACAGGCTTTCCTTATCTTTGTCCTTATGTTATACAGGCAATCCAATAGCCACACAGGCAACTACATTTGTCACATATGCAACTACATACACCAATGCCATGTCATAACCACGCACATCATATTGCATGAGCATAACCATTCTCAACACAACAAGTATTAAATCAAAATTTCAACATCAATAAGGTCGTTAAACTCAAGTAAAAGTACGTTCCATAAATAAATCACAAAACATCAACATATATGATAAAATATGATACCCGTATGCCAACATGTCAGTCACACTCAACCACACATACAATTGGGAGAATCATACTTACCCCAATTGAAAACAAATCCACAACCTTCAATTCGATCACTGCCTTCTAATTCAAGATCCAATGGATCTTACAAACATTACTTGTATCATTGTTGGCATTCTTAAACAACTACATAAGCTCTAACTAAATTATATGCATTTCTATGTGAAACTCACCCATCTATACCTTTGGATATTTAGGGTCTAAATCATCATTTTCCATATCCCATCACTTATTATCTAATTAGGTAAACACATAAACATCAAAAATAATTCATTGCATGATTTCCAACTAGGTTTTTAAGGGTTTCAAAATTTTAACTTGGTCTCTTTTTCAACCTATCAAATGATGGATTACTACCCATCCTTTCATATCAAAATTTATCAAACTTCAAGGGCCTTAACTTTACTAATTATACTAGCAATCCATTGACTAATTTAAGACAAATAAACTCATCTTATAATTGTCACAAACCCATTACCCATCATATAGCTGTCCATTTTAAGGGTAGTTTATAAAATTCATTCCACTTGAGCCAAACACCATAACTCATTACCATAGCTACCCATTTTTCCATCCTACTTTTAATTATACAATTGGGACACTAAATACTATGTTTTATTTCTCACTTAATGGTCAATTAACATCCTAATCCATGTCTCCCAATTCCACTTTGTTCTCATTGAGGAATTTCATCGAACCCTTGATAGACATGTGTAATTTGCAACTTTTAGCATCATACAATCTATTTATCTTGCAACCTTCATTACAACATCTATTTAATACTAATTTGGCATCCTAATTAGCAATTTAACTTGATAAAATAAAGCCTAATTCCATTATACAACCTACCCATTCATTCCATATAGTCCCATAGTGACTATGCATCATACACTACTCTTACATAATATTAATTTAAAATTTTCAGCAATATGCATAATAGCAAACCCATTCCTAATCATTGACATCCTTAATATCATATAATTAACATAATAATTACAACATGAACATGTTATTTATCCACTAAAATTTGATTAGAAATAGCCCCTACATCAATGCACACTTAAACAACCCTTCACTTAGGCATTTTATCAAATACACAATATGCATTATTTAAGTTGTAAAATTCAGCAACATAACCCATATGAATTGCATTCCCAATAATGTAAAATTAATTAATAGCATATTTAACAATAATTTCACATCATATACAACTCATTTAAGCTAGAAATTCATTCAAAAATCTGCCCATTCTCCAATTCACATACGCACCATGTCCATTCACATCCCACCATGAACATCTTGCTGCCCATTTTCGTGGTTAGCAAGAATGCATCAATTTGCATCCAAATACATCATAAAATTATAGAATTATTGTCTAATACCAAATGCCCATCAAAATCCATCAATTTCATGCAACATAAACCCATCAAAATGCCCCCAATTTGTTCATATTGCTGTCCACTTTGTGGAAATAATAATCATGTGATTTTTATGCTAATCTTGCTTAATCTCATGGAATTTAAGTCTAATTGCATTTACCCCATGAAGTCGCATGGAATCTCATCAAATCATGCCCAAAAATCCACCCCTATTGCTAACCACAAATGATTGATGAAATTAGATTGGGGAAATTGATCATACCTTCAAATAGAGATGATTCATCCACCAAAATTATAATTTCTACTTCAATTCCTCCACTCCTCTTGGTTGCAGCAGCTTGTGAAAGAAATGACAACTTGTATCCTCTTCAAATCCACGGGAAAGGGGGTAAATAACATCCCTAAGCAACTAGAACTAATTTGGATGTGATTTCCCTAAGTTTCTAGGGTAGAAAATGCATGGATATGGGTGTGAGAGGAGGAGGCAAAGAGGGCTGCTCGTATGGTGCAAAAAGGGGAACAAATGGGTGTATTGGGAAAGTGGTGGAGCAACTTAGGGTTGCTCCATTATGATGCTTTGATAGTGCATACATTAGCTTAACACATGCGCTATAAACTTCATGCAATTGTACATTAATCTTGCATGTTTAATATTACCCAATCCATCACTCCTAAATGAAAAAATATATATTAAATATTGTTGCGCCAGGTTGGATTTTACCATGAATAAACTTGCCCTAATTAATTTATAAAGGAAAATTTTCAATTACTTTGAATTCTAGGGTACACCAGCCGATTTCCACCAAGTCTCATTTTCAACACCTGATTCACATATCATTTCATATCCACACCAAAAAAAATTAATAGTATGATTAATCCTATTCAATTTCTAATCACTTATGAGTACAAAATTTCTCAAAATATTTTTTTTAGGAAATTATTTTCCTTACCAAAAATTATGGGTTATCACATTCCACCCTAGTTACAAAAAGTTATGTCCTCAAAACTTTAAGCTTCATCCCAAAGGTAAGGATACTTGGCTTTCATTATCTCCTCAAGTTCTCAAATGACCTCATCTTTAGTGTGATTACTCCATTGCACCTTTACCAGTCGAATCACCTTGTTTCAGAGCTGCTTCTCCTTGCCATCAAGTACTCTAATCGGCCTTTCAAGATACTTCAAGTTTTCCCCAACTTGAATGTCCTCTAATATAAACACATGAGACGAATCTAGCTCATCTTTCATAGAGAAGATACATGGAAACTATCATGCATCTCACTCATAGATGGTGTTAATGCCAATCGGTAAGCCACCTTACCAATTCGCTTTAGTATCTTATATTGTCCCACATACTTAGGACTCAATTTTCCCTTACTACCAAATCGCACTACTCCCTTCATAGGAGATACCTTCAGTAATATCATATCTCTCACTTGAAACTCCAGATCACACCTCCTCGTATCTACATAACTCTTTTGTTGTGACTGAGCAATTTATTTCTTCTCTCTAATCTGAGTCACCTTATCCATAGTATCCGCAACCATCTGAGGACCAACCAATGCTCTCTCACCAACCTCATCCCAGTGTAAAGGCGATCTACATTTTTGTCCACACAGCACCTCAAATGGAGTCATTTGGATGCTTGAGTGATAACTATTATTGTAAAAAAATTCTACAAAAGACAAGTAATTTGTCCATGATTTTCCCCAATCCAGTACAAAGGCTCTCAATATGTCCTCCAATTGCCTATTCATTCACTATGTCTGTCCATCTGTCTATGGATGATAGGTAGTGCTATAATCCAACCGATTTCCAATAGCCTTGTGGAAAGCCTTCCAAGACTTGGAAATAAACTGATCCATGATTAGTAATAATGGACTTAGGCACTCTATGCAACCTCACAATCTCCTTATGATAGATCTATGCATACTTCTTAGTTGTATGAATAGTTTTTATGGCAAAAAGTAAGCTACCTTAGTCTATCTACAATCACCCATATGTTGTCATAACCTATCACAGTACATGGTAGTCCTGTAATAAAGTTAGTAGTTATATTTTCTCACTTCCACTTAGGGATCTCAATTAGCCATAACAATACTTCTGGCCGCTAGTGTTCTGCTTTCACCTATTGGCAAGTCATACGTTTAGCTACGCATTGGGCTACATCACTTTTCATACCAACCCATTAGTAGTGTGTCTTCAAGTCATTATACATCTTTGTGCTCCCTAGGTGGATAGTGTAAGGCGAATAATGAGCCTCCTCCAATATCTTCTACATTATAGTTGCATCCTTTGGAATTGCCAGCAAATTCCTATACCTTAAAATACAATTTGAACCCACTAGAAAGTTTATCAACTCTCCATTCTAAGCTCTCTCTCTCTCTCTCTCTTATCTTCTAAAACTCCTCATCTACCATCTCTTCCTGAGCCCTCTTAATTTCATCTTTCAAGGTAGGCTGAATAATCAACTAGCACACCTGTGTCACTAACCCTTCCATACACACACGAAGGTCTAACTTTCTCAATTCGTCAAATAGTTCTACATTCTGTGTAATCATGTAAGCTATATTGCTACCTAACTTCATATTAATGCATTAGCCACCAGATTGGCTTTCCCTGGATGGTAATTAATATCTAGATCATAGTCTTTCAATAACTCTAAGCATCGCCTCTGCCTTATATTTAGTTTCTTTTATGTAAAACTGTACTTCAAACCCTTGTGATCCGTATAAATGTCACACATCTCCCCATACAAGTAATGCCTCTAAATCTTCAATGTAAAGATTATCGCTGCTAACTCTAGACCATGTGTTGGATAGTTCTGGTCATGCGGCCTTAACTACCTAGAAGCATATGCTATAACATTATCTTTCTACATCAATAAACATCCCAGTCCATTCTTAGAGGCATCAATGTACACCATAAACCCACCTTGGCCTAATGGCACTGTAAACATTGGTGCTTCTAGCAAACGCCACTTTAGTTCTTAAAACACTTACTCACACTTGTCTATCCAATCAAATCGGCTCCCCTTATGGGTCAATCTAGTCATAGGCACTGCAATAGTAGAAAATCCTTCCACAACTTTCCTATAGTAGCCAGCTAATCCTGAAAAGCTCCTCACCTCTGTCACATTAGTCGGCCTCGGCCAATTCACTACTACCTCTATCTTGTGGCAATCCACAAAAATACCATTTGCTGATACTATATATCTCAAGAAGGCAATATTGTTCATCCAAAAATCACATTTCTTTAATTTGGCATACAACCTTTCCTCCTTGAGATTTTGCAATACTAGCCTTAAATGCTACTCATGCTCCTCTTTATTCTTAGAGTATATTAGAATGTCATCAATGAAAACTATCACAAACTAATCAAGATAGGGTCTGAACACTTTGTTCATCAAATCTATAAACACTACTGGAGCACTAGTCAACCTAAACGGCATCATCAAGAATTCATAATGCCCGTATCTGGTTATGAATGTGGTCTTGGATACATCCGTAGCCTTTACCCTAATCTGATGATACCCTAACTACAAATCAATCTTGGAAAATATCCTTGCTACTTGCAATTGATCTAATAAATCATCTATTTGAGGCAATGTATACTTATTCTTAGTAATAACTTTATTTAGCCCTCTATAGTCGATGCATAGTCTCAAACTGCCATTCTTCTTCATAATAAACAACACCGATGTCCCCCATGATAACACATTAGGGCAAATAAACCCTTTATTCATTAGCTTTTGCAACTATTCTTTCAATTCTGCCATCTCCACCAGCACTATATGATACAAAACTCTTGACATTGGCCTAGCTCCAGGTTGGAGGTCAATACCGAACTCCCTCTCTCTCTCTGGGGATAAACCTGGCAACTCTTCCAAAAATACAGTCGGAAAATCCTAAACTACAGGGACATCCTTCAATAGTCTATGCTTAGAATGAGCATCCACTGTAGATACTAGATAGGCTTCACATCCTTTTCACACTAGACTCATTGTTGCTATTGCCGAGATGAGATTAGGCACTTCACCTTTAGGCAAACTCCTAAAAATAATACCAATTTCATTTGGATCCTTCAAAGTTACCTGCTTAGTCTTACAGTCTACTTTGGCTCCATATTTGGATAATCGGTCCATACCCAAAATTATATCCAATCCCTCCATGTCTAATACAATCAAATTATCCATAAACTGTTTATTCTCGATAACTATAGGGATCTCATAGCATATTTCAGATGCTACACTAACTATTCTCAATGGTGTAGACACTCTCATATCATGATATATAGAATACTTAGACAATCCAATTCTATTCACAAATGCAATAGAAACAAAAGATTGAGATGCACCAGGATCAAACAACACACTACCCATATGATCACAAACATAAAGGTTACTTGTCACCACATCCTCTAGTGCCTAAGCCTCTAGCATGTTGGTTGCCTGAATAACTGCTACCATCTAAGGCCTCTACCCATCATCTAGTCATCCTGGTGCCTATTTTTACCTCTGTCCATCATATTGATGCCCTGGTGCCTGATTCTTCCTTTTCTCCTCATATGGATGACTCTGCCTCTCACCTAAGCTCCCCCATGCATGGGTTGCTAGGCCATCCTTTGATCTCCTTATTATAACTATGGACAATTCAGCCTGATGTGCCCAAGCTCTCCACAAGAAAAATAGGTAGCTAGTCACCTTAGTCCTTACTTTGCCTCTCTATTTTTCCTTGGAGGGGGTCTACCCCTCTGCTCTCCTTGCCTCTCCCTCTCAAATTTATACTGTGCAATGAGGTGTTGGGGCTGCTTACAATTGTAGTACACCTTCTTCGGAGGTCCAACATTAGTTTGGTTGGTTTTGAGCTTCTGCCTACATTTTTGGCCATTGTCCTTGGCTCCCCTCTTCTTATCCCTAATCTTATTATGTTCCTCTTCCTTCCTTTCCACCACTCTAGCTCTCTCCAAGATGTCCTTGTATTTCATTAACATAAAGGGAGCCACATTTCGCCTAATAGATAATCTCAGCCCCTCCTAGAACTTTCTGGTTGTCTCCAAAGAGTCTTTTGTACCCATGGCACAAATTTAGCTAGAGATCTGAATTATTCATCATGCTCTTCAACTGTCCTCTTTCCCTAATGTAGGGACATAAATTCTCTCCTAGCCCTCTTGCTAGGTGGCACATATTGAACGAGAAACTTCTCCCTAAAATCTGCCATTGTTGAACCATATTATCTAGCTTAATTTTGATGATAAATATTCTTAACTAAGTATGTTTTGATGATGAGCAAAAAGCATGAGTGAAACATTAAGGTACTGACATCTTATTTTCAAGAATGTTGCAGAAAGTTTAAACAATACAACTTGAATATAATGACAAAAGGAAGATATGAAGTAAATGTTCTCTCAAAATTAAGTACATAAACTTCACATATACTTAATTCAAGAAAAGAGAATTTCTAAAGCCTTAAAGACATGCTTTGGAGTCAAAAGAAACAACTTCAGAATCAATTTAATGCACTTCAAAAAAGGCCAGATTGCTTCAGAAATGTCCTAATGAACTTCAGAGTAAAATAGATATTGTTTCAAAATCGACATAGCATGGCTTGGAGAATGTTACAGAGAAGCTTCGAAATTGTCTTAATGGACTTTGGAGATAACCTAACGAACTTCGGAAATGTCTCAATAAGCTTCGGACAAGTCAATGCAATTTCAGAGCAGTTGCAGTTCACTTTGGAAAGAATGCAGAGAAACTTCAGAGAAAGTTAGCAAGCTTCGGACAAGTCTATCAGTAAAAATAGTAAACTTTGAAAATGTTCAAGCATACTTCAGAATCCTCTTTGTAAGCTTCGAAAATCATCACAACACACTTTGGATAAAAGTGCAATTTAAGTTTCGAAATTCTCAAAGCAAGTCTCAGACTTGTCACAAGCACACTTTGGAAAATATTAATGCATAGTTTGGAGTCCTTTTCAAAGCTTTGGAGATCTTAGAGTGCGCTTCAGAGACAATCAAGATTGCTTCAAACAAGTCACAGTGCCTTTTGGAAATAATCAAGGGAGCTTCAAAATTATCAAGAATGCTTTGGAAAAAGCACAAAGAAGCTTTGGACAAGTTGCAGCATGTTTTGCAGAGAGTTGAAAAGCTTCAGAGAAATTTTAGATGTTTCGAACAAGTTATAAGACATTTCGGAAACAACAAAACAAGCTTTGAAGATAATCGGCTATGCTTCAGAGTAAACAGACATGCTTCGGAGAACTTGAAGCCAAGTTTCGAAAAAGACTCAAACAATTTTCGGAGATGCTAACCAAGCTTCAGAGATGTTAAGTCATGCTTTGGAGATGTTTGAACTAGCTTCAAATCACTTTTTCAAAGACATTATAAGTTTAGAAAATCTAAACTTCTATCTGCAAATGAATATCGCAACTGAGTAGGATGAAAATTACTTTTGGAAATCTGAAGAAAGCAATTCAGATAATCCCAAATTAGTCAAGACACCAACTGTTCACTTGTCTCTTTGGAACACCTGATATAAAAAGTGAATGTTTGAAAATGTCAGTGACAGAAGTAGCAAACCGATACCAGAATACAACAAAGTCAGATGTCAAATAAAAGATAAGGTAGAGAAAAACATTTTCAAACATTTGAATGTCTATCAAGATTAGCAACGAAAAAGTCTCTCCCAACCTATAAAAAAGAGATTCAGAAGTAGAAAAAAACCTCAATTGATTATCATTCAAACTTTTTTGATTACATAAGGAGCATTCAAAACCTTCCTTCAAAGTTCAACTCCAATGAATACAACTCAGTTAGAGCTCTTCAAGTTCAAATCTCTACTCGATTAAAGAGTTTGAATCTCTTACTCTTACTACTTATTCTTTTACTTAGAAGTCTAAATCTTTGTACAAGTCTGCCTAATTAAGAGGCATTTATCTATACACTTCTTTTAGTGTTTAGCAACACCAGTAGAGTGCTTGGTGCTTATGTATTAAGATAAGCAAGTAGGGAACTTGCTGAAAGGGTGTAAGTTTGTTGGTGAGCTTTGGAAAACCAATAGGTTGTGTAAGTTTCTGGTTAGCTTGGAAAACTAGTAAGTTAGTTGGTGAGCTTGTTGTAAAAGAAAGTGCAATTGATCAGGTTGATCAAGGTATTAGTGGAACCTGAGCTCAGTAGAGAAAACTGACTCAGAGAAGTGGATTAGGAACCCAGGAAAGGCCAAACCACTATAAAATCTTGTGCTATTTATTATGCAATATGTTTTATTTATTCTTGTAGCACCATAATCATTTGATTTGGACCAAAAGTTTTAAAAGCTCAATTCACCCCCTCCCCTCTGGAGCTACCATTGCATAAGGGACCAAAACGTGGTATCAAAGCAGGCTTCACTAGTTAAAATTTGTATTGCTAGTATATTAACTTGTGAAGAGATTCAAAATGGTTGGTATGTTCCATAATACATTTGCTGAAGGATAATCTACTTCTAGACCCCTTCTATTTAATGGAACCAATTAAGAGTATTGGAAAATAAGAATGAAAAATTTCTTAAATGCCACAGATGATCAGTTGTGGCTTATAGTGAATGATGAAAAGAATGTTACCAACACTAAAGACAAATACACTGCAGAGGATATACAAGCAGTAGAATGTGATTCTAAGGCAAAAAATTGCCTCTACTATGCTTTGACTACCTTTGAGTTTGAAAAGATTTCTGCATGTGATTTTGCTAAAGAAATCTGGGATAAACTTAAGGTAGCACATGGAGGTAAAAACCAAGTAAAGGAGACTAAGATAAATATTCTATTATAGGAATATGAAGCCTTCTCCATGAAGGATTCAGAAAGCATATCTAAAATGTTTGGAAAATTTTAGAAAATTACCAACATCTTAAAGAGCTTGGGAGAAAAATATGAAGAGATTAAACTAGTAAAGAAAATTATGAGATCTCTACCTAGACACTGGATGCCTAAAATGACTACCATACAAGAGGCAAAGGATCTAACAAAGGTGACAATAGAAGAACTCATGGGATCACTCATGACCCATGAAGTACTAATGAAGCAGAAAGCACTAGATGAAGTTAAATGCAAGAAAACAATAGCCTTACAAGCAGAATCAGAAAATGAAGAATCTTTAGAAGATGCCTCAACCTTTGAAGATGATGAGGATATAGCAATGATAACAAGAAGGTTCAAAAACATGTTCAAAAAGAGAAGATTTGGAAACAAAGCCAAAAATTTCAAAAGCAAAGATAAGAAAAAAGAAGTTCCAATCTGTTACAACTGCAACAAGCCTAGGCATATGAAGTTTGACTACCTAGAACCAGACAAAAAGCAAGGAGAAAAGAAGAAAAGGTATAATTCTTACTTTGACAAAAAGAATGTCTCTAACAACATGGAATTTGGAAAGAAGAAGAAAACCATTATTGCATGGGAAATGCTGGAAAACATGATGCAAGAAAGCTCATGTGAAGAAGAAGAAGAAAATAAAGCTCAATTCAGCTCACTCAACCCCAAAGAAAAGGATCAAGAAGAATATCATATGGGAATAAGCTTCATGGTGATTCACAATGATGAGGTAAACTCAAAATCTGAAATTTATGATATTGAGGAATTATTAGAAGAATTGTATTTAGATTTTAAAACATTAAAAGCTAAACATAAAGAAACTAAGAGAGAACTTGAAAGAACAATAAATGAATCTCCAAATTAAAACAAGAAAACACATTGCTCAAAACGGATCAAAATGTCAATATAGAACTTGAGCAAATTAAAGCAGAAAATCTTGCTCTTAGAAGAACCTTAACTAATACCTTGTTCAAACTTAAAATAAAGAAACATATAGGAAATTAGAGAAAGAAAAATCATAAAAGAAAATCAAAACCCAAATAGAATATGATTTGGTTTCCCAAGACAGTTGCTAAAGTTGTAAATGCAACTAGATATTTAGAAAATAGTTTAGTAGCACCTAAAAAATAATGGTTGCCAAAATACTTTACTACTAACCCACTTAGACCCATTCCTAAATGGGTGCCAAAAGTTACAACTTAAATTTATTACTACAGGTTTGTTTGAGAGCCACAGAGAATAGAAAGTGGTACATTGATAGTGTTTGTTGAAGACATATGATAGGAGAAAGGGAGCTGATCACAGAACTTAAAGCTAAGAATGAAGGAACAGTTACCTTTGGGGATAATGAAAAAAGTAGAGTGGTTGTAATTGGTAAAATTGGCCAAACTCCCTCTATTACAATTTCAAATGTTTTATTAGTAGAAGGATTGAAACTCAACCTTTTGAGTGTAAGTCAATTCTGTGACAATGGTTTTTGAATCTCATACTTGTTCTATTTTAGATAGTACAAATTCAGTTGTAGTACTTGGAAAGAGACATGAAAATGTGTATTTGGTAGACTTATATGATATCTAAGTCAAATGTCTTATTGTAAGTGAAAATGAACCTATGTTGTGGCATAAAAGACTAGGACATGCCAACAAGAATCTGATTGAAAGATTGCATAATAAAGATCTAGTTGTTGGCTTACCAAAACTTAAATTTAACAATAAGTTATGTGATGCTTACATGAAAGGCAAGCAAGTAAAAGAATTATTCAAATCAAATAAAGATGTATACACAACTAAACCTCTTCAATTGCTACATATTAATTTAGTTGGTCCAACAAGCAAGAAGCCTTGGAGGGAAACATTACGCATATGTCATTGTAGATAACTTTAGTAGATTTACCTAGGTAATGTTTCTAGCATCCAAAGATGAAGCTTTTTCATTCTTTGAGATATTTTTCAAACGTGTATAGAATAAACAAAGCTCTCATATAGTAGCCATAAGGAGTAATCATGGTGGAGAATTTAAAAACCATAGATTTATTGATTTCTGTTAAAATAATGAAATTCTTCAAACTTTCTCTGCATGAATAACACCCCAAAAAAGTAGAGTAGCTGAAAGGAAAAACAGATCCTTGCAAGAGATGGCAAGAACAATGTTGAGTGAATATAGTCACCCACAATATTTTTGGGTTGAAGCAATGAACACAGCATATTATATTATTAACAAAATATTTTCTAGATCAATACTCAACAAAAATCCATTTGAATATACTATGGCAAGAAACCATATATATCATATTTTCATGCTTTTGGGTGTAAATGCTTTATTCTCAACAATGGCAAAGAAAACTAAGGAAAATTTGAAAACAAATCTAATTAAGGCATCTTCCTTGGTTATTCTACTGTTAGTAAAGCATTTAGAGTCTACAATCTGAAAAGTAAGACTGTAGAAAAATCTATTCATATAAAATTTGATGAAAATACTAACTCCTCTATGAGGTCAAGTGATTTTGATGATCAGATAGGTGGACTAACAACCTCAGATGAGAAAATAAAAATACAAGATAGGAAGGACAACCTTCTCAATTAGAAACACAGATGGATAATGAAGAAACAGAAAATGAACCATCTATCACTAAGGTAAACAATAAAGGTAATGACATTTTTTCCATTGATGGGAGATTTATGCATAATCACCCTGAAAGTCAAATAATTGGTGATGTATATGACAAAGTTAGAACCAGATCTTCATATCACCAAGTATGTGACAATTTTGCTTTTATTTCACAAATAGATCCAACTTGCATAGAACAAGCTTTAGAAGATAAAAATTGGATTTCAGCTATGCAAGAAGAATTAGACCAATTCAAAAGAAATAATGTGTTGACTATTGTTCCAAGACCAACTCATTAATCTACTATAGGAACCAAATGGGTCTTTAGGATCAAATTAGATGAATCTGGAATTGTAGTAAGAAATAAAGCAAGATTAGTAGCAAAAGGGTACTGTCAGGAGGAAGGCATTAATTTTGAAGAATCATTTGCTCCTGTTGCAAGGATAGAAGCCATTAGAATGCATCTTACATTTGCATCCTTTATGAATTTCAAGTTACAAATGGATACCAAGAGTGCATTTTTGAATGGATTTATTAATGAAGACGTCAATATAGAACAACCATCTAGGTTTGAAGATCCTCATAACCCAAAACATGTATTCAAACTCAAGAAATCCCTTTATGGTTTAAAACAGGCTCCTAGAGCCTGGGATGAAAAGCTAAGATAATTTCTTATTAAAAAAGGCTTTTTAAGAGGCAAAGTTGATACTACTCTCTTCATTAAGTATGCAACAAAGGATATTCTTATAGTTCAAGTATATGTTGATGATATAGTATTTGGTGCAACTATGAAAATCTTTGCAAGGAATTTTTTAAGATAATGCAAGGAGAATTTGAAATAAGCTTGATAGGTGAACTCAACTTCTTCTTGGGACTACAAATTAAGTAGATGAAAGAAGGAATTTTCATTCACCTTGGTAAATATACAATAGAACTGCTAAAGAAATTCAACATTGAAGATGGAAAAAGGTATGGGACTCCAATGAGCACTTTAATAAAAATGGACAAAGATGAAAGGGGTAAGTCTATTTGCCAAAAACTTTATAGAAGCATGATAGGATCTCTGCTATATTTAACTGCTAGTAAACTTGACATAATGTTTAGTGTTTGCATGTGTGTTAGATTCCAATCAGAAGCAAAAGAGTCACATTATATTGCTATAAAAAGAATATTTAGATATCTTTTAGATACACCTAATCTTGGATTATGGTATCTAAAATGTTCAGATTTTAATTTAATAGGTTACTCAGATACAGATTTTGTTGGATATAAAGTAGATAGAAAGAGTGCCTCAAGATCTTGTTAATTTTTAGGAAGTATGACCATTTCATGGTTTTCTAAGAAATAAACATCAGTTGCATTATCAACTACTAAAGTTGAATATCTAGCAGTAGGTAGTTGTTGTGCACTGATCCTATGGATGAAACAGCAACTAAAAGACTTTGGCCTTAACTTTATTGATATACCTATCAGATGTAACAATACTAGTGCTATAAATCTGACAAAGAATCCAATTCTATGTTCTAGAACTAATAGAAATCAGGCATCATTTTATTAGGGACCATGTTTAAAATCATGACATTAGCTTAGAATTTGTCCCAATAGAAAATTAACTAGCAGATATCTTTAAAAAACCATTACCAGAAGAAAGATTCAACATGATAAGAAGAGAATTAGCCATACTAGTTCCAAGTGCATAAAATCCATAATTTGTTAAAATAAAATATTCATAATAACATCTTTATTACAATAAAAAAAATTATTCAACTAATCAGCAAGAACATCTACTACAGCTTCTAGCTTTTCAATATGCTGATTAGCCTTTGCCAATTGTTCTTCAAGCTTCTTCATGTGCTCTATTGCCTTATCATATGCTACACATCTCCTTGTCAGAAGACAATCAACATTTTAGGTGGATCCTCTAGCAAAAACTAGTTTCACCTTCAACTGTTCTATTTGTTCCTTCCGAAATTGAACTCTAATGGATTCCTTTGGCTGATCATTCTCTCTTTTGTAATGAACTTGATTTGTAGAATATCTTGAAGATGTCATGTTTGATCTCTGAAATTTTAGTTAAGCATCTATCTATATAAAATGTAAAATAAAAGTATATAAATGCATATTCATTCATCTACCTCAGTAATAATACGATTTATGGATCAAAAGGACAGTTAATGAGAATACTAAAAACCATAATCCAGATTACAAGGTATGGAGTTAAGTTAGGTTTTGTACTTTGGAATTTTTGAAGCCTTAAACAAAAATCTCCAAAACCTCATTGAAAGTCTCCAAGGGCCCAAACCAAAGTATTTGAAGAACAGCATCCAAAACCTCAGATCAAACATTTTTTTCTGAAGGATCTCTTTCAGAATCTTTATCATTAGTATTTCAGAGATCTTTGTATCCAAAATTCAAAATCATTCTCCGAAAGACCCTTTCAAAATTTTTGAAGCCAAAACACATTAGTGTTTCGAAAAAAATTTTAAAACAAATCTGAAGCGGAGAAATCATTAAAACGTCTCCAAAAAACTTAAACCCTCTTCTCCGAACCCCAGAAATCCCTCCTTTAGAGAAGACAGTTCATTTTCCTGCTTCTTTCAAATCTCATTCTCATTTCACTCATTCCACCTTCCTACCTTATCCAGAAAATCCCTTTTTCCTCTCCAAAATCCTAGAGCCTCTATAGAAATTGTGAAAACAAAAGGTGTAGAAAGCAAGAGAAAGGAAAAGGAAAATTATCCACCATAGAGGACAACCAAGAAGGCAACGCAAGAATCTAATACTCTAGAGATAATCTTCCAAAATAGATCATGTGATTATTCTAGGTTCTAAGAAAGATATGAGGAGATAAGAATAATCAAAGGAAAGATTTTCATTTTCAGAGCATTTGGAATACAATTTGAAGTATCAAAATGGTTGAAATATCACCCATGTCTGTTACAGAGATAGCTTATATCCGAGACTGGCGAGGACTTTAATCTGTAATCTCAACACAAGAACAGAAAGATCATGAATTAGAGACATAGAAATAGAGCTATCTCAAAATAGTTTATGGAATTGCTTCAATTTCCCTGGAGAAGAAGAGGAGATTGTATGGCCTTCAAGGGCAATGATATTTTCAGACTTAGCTGAAACTGAGATAGATGAGAAAGAAAATTATTTGCATGCTAGTCACTTGAATGCAAACCTCAGGCTAGCATACCTCATTGTTATGAACACTGTATACCCTAGAAGAGGAGTAGCAGGGGATATATCTAAAAAGGATGCCAGAATAAAGTGGGCATTAAAGAATAGAAGAAAGCATCAAGAGCACCACAAGGTTTCCTTTGCCTTATAGTATGACTCTGACCAAGTTGATCAAGGAAGCAGGAGTAAATCTCTCTAATGAAGAAGAAGACTTCCAAGAAACATTAATAGATTGGATGAGCAAGCTTTAAAAAGGATGGGCTTTCAACATACTGCACAAGGTTGGATTACTAAAAGACCAAGAAAAGCAACTTGGTTAAAAGGATCCCGACTTGATGAAAGTCCAGGGAGAAGAGATGCTACAGAACAGGCTACTGAGCCAAGACGAAAAACACTCTTTCATGAAGAAGAAGAAGAAGAAAGAATAGAAAGACAAGAGTTCATTAGTTCACCGGTAGGAAGAATGGAAGAATTCTTTAGTAGAGAAGAACCAAGAGAAGTTGAAAGACAGAAGATGTTCCAAGAGAGGAACAAAGAGTTGATATAGAAGATTTTGTGCAAGAAATTTTGAGAGAAAGTGCACATAGAGATATAGCAATAGTAGAAGTATAATTTCACACCCCCATCAGATCCCCTTCACCCATTAGACCATCTCATACTAATCAACCATCCACTTCTTCAATTCCCACTCCACCAATTCTCACATGGAACCTAGAAGGTAGAATAACTATGATAGAACATTTTACTCAAAGCTTACTTCTTCAAATGATTGAAATGAAACATAACCATTCCACTGCTATGTCTTCAATGATTCTCAGAGTTGACAGAATTGAACAGAAACTTGATTCTTTATAAGCTCTAACAGAATCACTAATAGGTCAACCTCATTTCACTCCACCTCAAACTCATTTCTATCAATCTCAAACTCAGTTTCCATCCCCTCCACATCATTTCTCTCCACCTAGACCAACCTCACTAATCACAGTGGAGTCTTCTCCCTCAAATCCTCATCCATCATCACCCTCTGTCATTCAAAAGGTTGCTTAGTCCATGAGTCAACCTATTGATATGAATTCCATCATTCTATACATTCTACTTCCACAGCCGCCATCAACTCCTCCATCACTACCATCTTCTACTCCATTGGCATCACTACCACCATCAGCTCCAAAATAGAAAATTGTAGGTGGTCTGACCTATATTCCATCACCATTCAAAGATCCCATGGATTTAATGTTGGAATTTGTCAGAAGAAGAAGAATAATTCCTGAAAGAATTGAGCAAATTCCACCTAAGTGGACTGATGCTACTCCAATAAATCATCCACCTCCCTCCAAAAAGAAAATTATTGATGAAATTCCTGATTATATCCTTCAAATACCTAATCCAATCAGGATGACAGGGAAAGAGTATGCTACCATGATATCAATCAATTGTCAAATCTTCAAAATATTTTCTTCTCAGAATATTCATCTACCCAATGAAGACCTTCCATTTCCTAAACTTGAGGATCCTAAATTTCTTCAAAGGATCATCGTTCTTCCAGATCGTCCATTCACTCCAAAAAACCACAAAATTCAAATTCTTGATAGAGAATTCATTCTTCAAAAGTACTCTGAGAAACTCCTTCAAGTACTTCCAGTGTCAAAACCTATTAGAAAAGAGTTTCCACCTCCCTCAAAACCACATAACTTCTTTATTCTCACTAGGGAAGAATTCAACTTCGATAATAATTCCCACTTGGAGGCAATTGCTAACTATCTACCTCTTCCATATCCTCAAATGAATGATCCTTCTATCCAAGAAAGGATAAGGCAGATAATGCCTAAACCTTGGAGTCAACCTCTTCTACCTTCTTCATCTACTTTAAAAGCCAAAAATTTCACCAAACCACCTCCTTCCACTACCAAAACCAAAATGCCACTAGCTATACCAAAACCAAAACTAAAGCTAGTTCCTAAACCAAAATCATCACTTCTTCCTCACAGCCATACACTTCCAAACCAAAGAGGAAAGCAAGAACTCCACCTCCTAAGGAAAACAAGAAGGCTCCTTATGAGAGAATCAAACTATACCATGAGGAATATAGAGCTTGGTTGAATGCAAACATAGAAGCTCTCTTGAAATCTAGAAAAAATTGATATCATTTATGTTCATAGTTGTGGACCATTGCATACACGCATGAACCTCCTGTAGTAGTTCCACGGGATCCATTTTTTATCCCTCCTCCTCAACTAAAAAGGGTTAGAACATCCAAGCCCTCTCCCAAACCATCTTCTTCTGCACCCCAACCATCTTCTTCTGAACCCAAACCACCACTTTCACTTCTGCAAGATGTCTTTTTAAAGACATATCAAAGAAAACCCAAACCACCAAATTAGATCTACTATAATTTTTTTCTCTGATGTAATACTTTTAATATTTTCTCTGATATATCTACATTGTAAATTTTCAACAGTTCAATATATATATATATATATGCATTTCTTTCACATGATTGCAAATGACTGTTAATATTTATTTCCACCTTTTTTATTATGACAAAAAGGGGGAGAAAAATGTATGAAAAATGTATGATATAAAACTTATGTCATAAAATATGATGCATTGAAAATTTCTATTGATATTCATAAAATTTCAATAACAAAATATGCGTCAATTCAGGGGGGAGCTAATCTGAATTAGCCAATTGAAATTTTTCTAAAATATCTATAAAATAAGTTGCATTAGATATATGATTAGAAAGGTACATCACTTACTATTTTTTCATCATTCAAAAGGGGGAGAATGTTGAACCTTGTTATCTAGCTAGATTTTGATGATGAACATTCTTAACAAAGTATATTTTGATGATGAGCAAAAGTATGAGTGAAACATTAAGGTACTAACATCTTATTTTCAAGAATGTTGCAGAAAGTTTAAACAATTCAACTTGAATATAATAACAAAAGGAAGATATGAAGTAAATGCTCTTTCAAAATTAAGTATATAAACTTCACATATACTTAATTCAAGAAAAAAGAATTTCTGAAGCATTGAAGACATGCTTTGGAGTCAAAGAAGCAACTTCGGAATCACTTTAAAGCACTTTGGAAAAGATTAGATTGCTTTGGAAATGTCCTAACAAACTTCTAAGTAAAATAGATATTGTTTTGGAATCGACGCAGCATGGCTTGGAGAATGTTACAAAGAAGCTTCAGAATTTTCTTAACGGACTTTGGAGATAACCTAACGGACTTCAGAAATGTTTCGATAAGCTTCGGACAAGTCAATGCAACTTCGGAGTGGTTGCAGTTTACTTCAAAATGAATGTAAAGAAACTTCAAAGACAATTAGCAAGCTTCAAATAAGTCTATAAGTAAAAACAATAAGCTTCGGAAATCATCACAACGCACTTCAGAAAAAAGTGCAAAACAAGTTTTAAAATTCTCAAAGCGAGTCTCAGACTTGTCACAAGAACAATTCGGAAAATATTAAAGCATACTTCGAAGTCCTTTTCAAAGCGTTGAAGATCTTACAATGCACTTTAGAGATAATCAAGATTGCTTCAGACAAGTCACAATGCCTTTCAAAAATAATCAAGAGAGCTTTAGAATTATGAAGAATGCTTTGGAAAAAGCACAAAGAAGCTTTAGAAAAGTTGCAGCATGCTTCCGAGAGAGTTGAAAAGCTTTGGAGAAATTTTGGATGTTTCAGACAAGTTACAAGATACTTCGGAAACAACAAGACAAGCTTCGGAGATAATTAGCTATGCTTCAAAGTAAACAGACATGCTTCAAAGAATTTGAAGCCAAGTTTCGAAAAAGATTCAAACAATCTTCAGAGATGTTAACCAAGCTTCAGACATGTTAAGTCATGCTTCAGAGATGTTTGAACAAGCTTCGGATCACTTTTTTTAAGACATTATAAGTTTAGAAAATCTAAACTTCTATCTGCAAATGAATGTCGCAACTGATTAGGATTAAAATTACTTTTGGAAATCTAAAGAAAACAATTCAGATAATCAAAAATAGTCAAGATAGCAACTTTTAACTCGTCTCTTTAAAACACCTAACACAAAATGTGAACGTCTGGAAAAGTCAATAATAGAAGTAGCAGACCGATACTAAAATGCAATAAAGTCAGATGTCAGACAAAATATAAGGTAAAAAAAATATTTTGAACATTTGAATGTCTGCCAAGATTAGCAATGGAAAAGTCTCTCCCAACCTATAAAAAAGAGATTCAGAAGTAGAAAAAAAAAACCCCAATTGAATATCATTCAAACTTTGCTAATCACACAAAGAGCATTCAAAACATTCCTTCAAAGTTCAACTCCAATGAATACAACTCAGCCAGAGCTCTTCAAGTTCAAATTTCTACTCAATCAAAGAGTTTGAATCTCTTACTCTTACTACTTATTCTTTTACTTAGAATTCTAAATCTTTGTATAAGTCTGCCTAATTAAGAGGTATTTATCTATACATTTCTTTGTGTTTAGCAACACCAGTAGAGTGCTTGGTGTTTATGTATTAAGATAAGCAAGTAGGAAACTTGCTGAAATGGTATAAGTTTGTTGGTGAGCTTTGGAAAACCAACCGGTTGTGTTAGTCTCTGGTTAGCTTGGAAAACCAATAAGTTAGTTGGTAAGATTGTTGTAAAACCAATGTGCATTTGATCAGGTTGATCAAGGTATCAATGGAACTTGAGCTCAGTAGAGAAGACTGACTCAAAGAAGTGGAATAGGAACCTAGGAAGGGCCAAACCACTATAAAAATCTTATATTGTTTATTGTTCAATCTGTTTTATTTATTCTTGTAGCACCATAATCATCTGATTTGGACCAAAAGTTTTAAAAGCTCAATTCACTGCCCACCCCCCCCCCTCCTCTTAAGCTATAATTGCGTAAGGGACCAACACCCATGTCATGCTCATCTCATCACCAGGTACTGTATAATTCTCCATGTTCCACCATCGTTCAGCATCTCCTTCCAATTTATAGACTACATACAGTACTTTATGACACTCATTCACCACCTCATAATCCTTCTCTCCTTTGAAGGTCAGAGGCTTCATGTTATGAAACATTTTCCCATTTAGCTCTGGTCTAGGTTGTTGTTGTATCATCTGTCCCAAGTCCACTGCATAGTTTCTTAGGTTATTCTGCCTTCTAAACTACTTTAGTTCATGAGGTCTAGCCTGCGGTGTGGAATCTCCAGTTGACCTCCTTTATGATTGGAGAAGCTCTTATAATATCTAAGCCACCCCAACATCATGTTCATCATGGGTCCAAACCTTGTTGTCTCCATTTGTGAAACAATCCCTCCACTAGGCCCTAGCACATCCAGCCTACTACTTCCAGCAATTGTTGGCCCTCTTTCAACCTCCGAAATTTCCACATTCACTTGATCATTCTCTCTTTTGCTAGGAGCCTCATTATATTCTTCCACCTCAGCCATTTGAGGCATATTCTCCTGCTCTCTCGGTGCTTCTCTCGATACTTCCCTCCTCAAAGTCTCTCCTTGTACCTCTCTAATCGCTATGCCTATAGTCCGTGACCTGGTCACCCTTCTTACGAGCTCCTCCTCCACGAAAAGGACTTTTCCTTTATCAACACTCTTTCTTAGTGTCATTTTGCACCAATAAATAATATACAATTATACAAAAGCAAACTAATTAGCACTTATGCAATTCATTCACATCCTTTGATAGTGGAATTGCTAAGGGTCTTTAATTCCATTCCCTAGACTAGCACTCCCCCCACTATCAATGTTTCTCTCTCTCATTTCTACTTGTCCTAACCTTTCTCTCTCTTTAGTCTCCTAGTTATTGTGATGCCTTAACAAAACTAACCATACTATGGTACCACTCTATAACACCCCTAAAATTAGGGAAGTACTTACCCATATTCTAGATAAAGATCCTACCAAAAATTTGGCAGAGTCTCTCCTAAAATATGAGGGCATTCCAAACTTGTATATACATCCGATCATCCACATACATCATATATATCCATAGTCTCATGGACTAGCTACTATTCTTATGGCATGATAATAGCTAAAAATCAATAATCAATAAACAATGAGAATTTAAACCTCTCCCTATACATCATCTAGTAATAATGAATCAATAAATGATAAGTCACATAATTCACTATAATCTCTCTTCAATAAATAATCAAGAATTAAATAAAGAATGTCATTGCATCGCCACTAGCTCCCATTTCAGGCACCAACCCACAATTTGGCTCCTCCATCATGCCTGACATTAAAAACATAGAAAAAGGATGAGTCTGGGCAAACTCAGTAAGTAAGAATAGTAATAACATAACATAAATCACTCATTGAGTCACACAAAGCAACTCAGGCCAATGCAATCATGTAGCACTTAGTCCAAGAATGCTCACGTAAGGCCCTAAAAATTTTAAAAATGTAAATTTTTGCTATTATAAAGTTTCGGTAATTTTTCCCGGGTCGATAGGTTGTATAATTAAATTTTTGAAAATATTATTATGAAAAAGTTATAAAATTAAATGGATTATTAATACAAACATGGGATAAGGTCTGGGGTATATTAAAGTGTATTAAATAAATCATTTAAGTGAAAATGAAAATGAATTTAAATCGGTGGAATGCTAAACATGTAAATACTGAAAAAGATAGATTTATTTTATGAAAAAATTATAAAAATGGATGTAATATCCATATTAATGTGAGCATGATGAGGACACCATTAATGAATGATTAAGAAGTGAAGAAAAATAAAAAAAATTGCATGTGGAAGCTGGAATACTGAGTTGCCGGTAATTTTTTGAAAATTTTGGTTAAATTTAATTAAATTGAGAAAAATAAATAAACATTATAAAAATATATATATAATGGATGGAAAATTTATTTGGATACATGGTGCTGTCATAGGCACCCAAATTTAGAACCTTGCTCCAATCTAATTTTCTGTAGTAGTGTGAGTAAGGGTCGATCCCACGAGGAGT